>LPNX010976960.1:0-14550 GCA_001517045.1 Pseudotsuga menziesii | reverse complement strand
CAGTGTGAGCGGTTATTGATTGGGATGATCCCTAGTCATAACTGAGTAGCACCAGAGATATTTCCAGGATTGTATTCGTATCTGGGGGCTCTTTCGAGAGTTTCAGGCTTTGCTACCCTTCCCATATGGTCAATCCCGCCTGCGACTGTCCACCTAAGCTTTGATTATATTGAGGTGAACTTAGTGACCTTACCTAGGATATCGAGGGGCTACTTGTAGAGGTTATTCTGCAGGTGTCCCGGCCAGGCTGGGGTCGGCATTAGAGGAAATTTGGGGTCTAAAATGGGCCTTATAAGAAAACATGCCAAAATAAGTTTTTGTGAGTTGGAATTCAAGAACCAATAGAATTTCAATAAAATAAGTCAACCATAATGGTTGAATTGACATATTTGTCATTAAAAAAACTACTTTTTTTGTTCGTATTTTCGACATATCTCATTGTGTTTTTACTCAAATTTCGATCGGGAGAGCTCGTTGGACGTGGAATTTGATTCCGCATCCAACAATTACCCACATTGCATACTTTTGACGGACCCCGCTACCCCAAAAACAAGAAATACCTAAAAAAATGTGATGATGATGTCATCATCACATTTTTTCAGGTAACATTTTTTCAGGTATTTCTTGTTTTTGGGGTAGCGGGGTCCGTCAAAAGTATGCAATGTGGGTACTCGTTGGATGCGGAATAAAATTCCGCATCCAACGAGCTCTCTCGATCGAAATTTGAGTAAAAAAACAGGGAGATATGTCGAAAATACGAACACAAAAGTAGTTTTTTTCTTTCTTCCTCCAAAATTAATCAATATTATTTTATTATTTTAACTATTATTTTATTATTTTCCTTAGGAGGCCCATTTTAGACCCCAAAATTCTTCTAATGACAGAACAGTCACTTTACGCGTTGAAGCTGAGGGCCACAATAATTGGTTACGTAACTCCGCTTGTTGTGTATGGGAGTCTCAGGCCTCTCCTAGGCGAGAAATACCTGCTTCATTCGGGAGCTCACTTATCCAGCCTTTGTTTGCTTGCATTTGGCTTTAGATTTTATTAGTGATTGCTCTGTGCATGCTAGTTGTCCTAGGGTTTATGTAAATAGAGACTCTTTGCTATTTTTGTTTTGAGTCATTGTGGATTCGAGTGCGGTTCTGCGCCGTTCCCGTCGGTTAGCAGGAATTTTGCCTTCCACTTCTTCTCCTCCTTTGGGAGAGAGACCTAGACTATCCAGGAAGACTATGTCACACACTGATTCACACACCATGAAGGATCATTCAGAGACTATTCCTGAGCCACCTCCTCCCATTCATGTTGACGATGGGGAATTTACTCCTACATATGATCCTTCACCTGACCTAGCTGAGTTCGGTCCTGTGATTTCCCAGATAGGATCTTTGCATGATAGACCTACTCACCCTAGGGCTGATTCCCCATTGACACATTACCAGTATGGAATGCCGGAAGATGCTGAGACTCACTTTGAACCTGCCAGCACTAGCTACGGTAGTTATGCTACGACTGGTTTTCCTATGCACGATTTGACATTTCATGTCGAATCTGACTTTGAGCCTAGCACTATGCCTGGGGGCAATCCCATTCCTTACATTGCGGAGAGGTTTGGGAGTACAAGTCACATTGCACCTTCCGTCCCAGTGGTGGAAGCTACATCTCATCCACCTCCTAGGTCTAGGGTTAGTGATCCGATTAGATACTAGGTCCAAGACGAGTGACGATAGGCGGTAGTACATATCTTATTACTCAGATTCCTTCGTCCTTGGTTCCGATTTCTTCAAATGTACATCCTCCACCTTATCCACATGGTCCTTCGAGCCGATATATGGCTATGAGTCAGGTCCATACCGCGGTTACTAGGCTGATTGTGTCTCAAGTTCATATACCACCCGCTGCTTCGGGAGGCTATATTCACGCTTATAGTGGTCAGCTTGTTACATCCGGGGCATATATACCTACTTTTGGTATATATGTTCCCCCTTCTGGAGCTTATCTTCCTACCTACGGAGTGTCCGATGGGACATCACATGCGATGACCTATGGACCTTATTACGGGATGCAGTATGGACATGTTTCTTCACCTTACAGAGGCGGGTATCAAAAACCTGCTTACTCTCCTAATTATGGCTTCGTAGCTCCTACTTGTCAAGGTCCACCTTACTATGGTACTTCCACGTCACCCTATACGGGTTAGACAGGAGGAGGACACTATGGCCAAGGCCATGGTGGTGCTCAAACCTATGTGATCTAGGGAGCGGTCCATCGACCTCATCATCCTAGGCTCCCTTTCCTCGTGACGCTTAACCTTCCAGACTTATCGAGACTTATGAACGATCCTCTGGCTCATGACCCAGCTTGGCCGACTGTCCCTACCAAGCTTCCTTCGGACATACCTAAGTTCGAAGGCAAACCGGGAGAGGATCCGAGCGAACATGTTACCATGTTTCACCTTTGGTGCTCTTCGAATTCGTTACATCAGGACTCAGTCCGCTTGCTACTATTTCAACACACCCTCACGGGGCCTGCTGTGAAATGGTATATAGAGTTACCAAAGGGATCTTTTACCTTGTTCGATGATCTTGTGATTACTTTTCTTAATCACTTCCAGTTACCAGTGCGCTATGACGTTGGTACTGAACTCTTGTTGACATTTCAGCAAGATAAAGCCACCCATATTTCTAATCATATTCAGGAGTGGCGTAGACGGAAGATATTAATTAAATCTTTTATACCGCTGAAGTTCCTTCTCGAGTGGTTCCTCAAGTCTTTATTACCATATATCATGAAGGATGTTTCTACATCCGGAGTGCAGAATGAGGAACAAGCAATCTTTAGGTCACAGGAACTGGACTTGATTTATGCTCAGTCCGGTTTGTTGTATGAGATTATTCCCAATGCTCCTCATTCTATTTTCGATCCCAAGGTCAAACCTGGACCACATGCCGATGGCATTGTGGGTTGTGCAAGTGCGAAACCTGCAGATTCGGTTGCAAAAAAAGTTAGTCAATTCTCGCTCAACCAGTCTGCTTTGGGACAAGCTACGGATTCGTCTCAACCCACCCAAACGGCGAATGTACTTTATGTGCAATCGTCGGACCAGAAGGGTAACCAGCAACCCGCACGGAATAGAAAAAAGGGTAAGAATAATAATCGAAAAGGTGGGAATGGGAATGAGAATGCTACCAATAATGACAAGAACGGTCAGAATGCTGGTGGGGACAAGCAAGCGAAATGTAAGGTTAAGTTCCCTTGCAAGCTATGTAAGGATGATCACCTCACTTACTTGTGCCCTCGAATTGATGAAGCTTCGAGACTCTTAGCACAAGGCCCAGCTGTGCTAACAAACCCTTTACTGCATAACCAGAATATGAACTCGAAGTCCTTGGAGCAATCTAGTGAGAATGATCCACTAGAGACTAGTGCTCGTGGGTGCATTAACATGGTCCGTGCTGCCAAGGTTGTGACTTGTGCGAAAGATCATGGATCATCACAACCCAACCCAGGCAAAGAACCTGATCCACCAGGAACCCCTTTGCGCATTGAGAAACCTGCGGATAAACCTGAGGCCGCACCTCGCATTCCTAAGGGGGTACTTAAGCACTTGGGGCATAATCCAAATGCCCAAGTCGCACAGACTTATTCAGTTGTCGAGGATTTGGGCCATACTCCTTGTGCGATGTTTGCATTGGAAGTGCTTCAGAGTTGTCCTTCGCAAAGGAAGGCTTTGCTTTCTGCTCTTGGTGTGAACGATGATGATTCTTCCTCAGTGATCAAATTTGAAACCACAGGTCATCAACCTCGCTTTCCCTACTATGTGTCGCTTTTGGTACATGTAGAATGTATTAATATGATCGTCAAGCGCACTGTGATTGACGAGGGCGCTGCTGCATCTGTGATGTCTTTGTCCTGTTGGAAGGGTTTTGGGTCTCCTGAGTTGTCGAAATCAGCGACTATGTTAACTGCTTTTGATAGGATATCTTTTAGGCCACACGGCATCATTCTGTCCCTTAAAGTCCATTTGGGGGGGAAGACCATTGCTATAGAGGTTGAGGTGGCTGATGCGCCCCTCAACTACAATCTCTTGCTAGGTCGGAATTGGATGTATAGTATGCAAGCTGTTGCTTCTTCCTTGTTCCGCGTTGTATGATTTCCACATAACGGGAAGATTGTAACGATTGATCAAATGACATTCAAGAATTCCCCTGTTACTGCATCTTTGGGAGCTTCGGTCCCGGTCGTTGAACACTCTCAGTAGGCAACTGGGAGTGTGGGTGTAGGCATGTATCCATCCCTCATGGGAAGCTTTAGTTGTCCTGCGCCGGTCCTCATGATAGGATCTTGTTCTGATAAGGCTTCAACTTCTACGACCTCAGTGTCTTTTCACACGACTCATATGGAAGATCCTTGGATTATTCCTACATTGAGAATTTCGAGTGAGCCTGTCGAGACCAACGTGCCGCTTCCTGCAACCATGATAGCTTATCAAGCCAATCTTAAGAATGTTGCAGAGCCTTGTTATTCCTCTTCGCGGACAGAAGAGGAAGACCCCTATGTGCTGTCGGCATGGGCAGTACAGTCTTCTCATGCCCATGACTCCCTGGATATGGTTTTCCCTTCAGATGAAGTGATCATCGAGGCTATGTCGGGCATTGAGCCGCCATGGGAGGAACTTCATCATAGATCATATTTCCTTCCACCGCTTGACCGTTTGGAGCATGAGGATTATAGGGAGATTCTTAGTCAGAGAGTTGGTAGTCCCATGATTCCATTAAGCTCTCTTGGTCAGATGGCTGATGGGAACATGGCAAACATATCTTCCACGATTTCTATCAACATCTCTCGAAATCCTGGCACCATTGAGAATTTCGATATTGGGGTGGAATGTTCCCATGCTGAGATTATCGAATATACCGAGCTATTCAAGGAATTTCGTGATATTTTTGCTTGGTCTTATGATGAGATGCTAGGTATCGACCCTTGGATTGTCGAACATGAGATTAATACTTACCCGAACGCTAAACCTGTTCAACAACGTTTACGCGCCGTGAATCTTAGGAAAGCGCCCGCCATTAAGGAAGAGATAGAGAAGTTGTTGAAAGCTGGCTTCATCTATCCTGTTCCCTTGACGGAGTGGGTTTCAAACCCCGTTCCGGTGGATAAGAAGTAGGGATTGATCCAAATATGCACTGATTTCTGCGATTTAAATCGTGCATGTCCTAAGGATAACTTCCCCACACCATTTATAGATCATATTTTGGATGAGTGTGCAGGTAGCGAGGTGTTCTCCTTTATGGATGGCTTTTTCGGGTATAATTAGATCCAGATTAAACCTGAGGACCAACAAAAGACTGCATTTATTTGTCCTTGGGGAACGTTTGCATATTGAAAGATGCCTTTCGGCCTTAAAAACGATGGAGATACATTTCAGCGGGCGATGACCTTGATTTTCCATGATCTCAAGTCTATTATTGAAGTATTTTTGGATGACCTCACTGCTCATTCTCGTATGAGAATGCGTCATTCATATTACTTGAGATTGGTCTTCGAAAGATGCCGGCACTATTCGATTCGATTAAATCCTCATAAGTGCATCTTTTGCATGAAGTCAGGTCGTTTACTAGGATTCATCGTTTCAAAGGAGGGCATAAGAGTCGATCCCTTAAAGGTTGAGGCAATACTTCAGTTGTCTCCCTCGAAGAATATTCGTCATCTTCAATGTTTTCAAGGTATAAAAAACTTCTTACGAATATTTGTGGTCAACTTTGCCAATTTGACTAGAGGCTTCATGCGTCTCTTGAAGAAGGACACTCCCTTTGAATGGGATGAGCGAGCCCAGGAGTCCTTTGATGCACTTAAGCGAGCCCTAGCATCGGCCCCGGTGATTAGTCCTCCAGATTATAGCCGTGATTTCCTATTATATGTGGCTGTGTCTTTAGAGACAATTGGTATGGTATTGGTTCAGGAGGATGAGGAGCTCCAGGAGCATGTCATATATTATCTGAGCTGAAACCTTATTGACGCGGAGATTCGTTATTCTCATGTAGAGAAGCTTGCTTTAGCGACTGTACATGCGGTTCAGCGTTTGAGACATTATATTCTCCTTTTCCAGACCTCGGTTGTGGCCCATGTCAATCCATTTCAGTTCGTCCTCACACGAAGGATGATTGGGGGAAAGTATAATAAATGGATTGTCATTCTGCAAGAGTTCGATCTCGAATTTGTTTCGGCAAAGTCGAAGTAGTCGTTAATTTTTGCAGAGCTTATATCAGATTTCCTGAGTGAGGCTGAGGAGTTGGTTTCTGAAGACATGTTTGTTGATGAACACATGTTCTTAATCTCAACGTCTGACCCATCGTATAGAGATATCATAGTATATTTGCAAACACAGAGGACCCCTACTCACCTCTCGCGAGATGAACAACGATGATTACGTCACGTCTCTATGAACTACCTTATAGTGGACAATACTTTGTACCGCCATGGGGTAGATTCCATTTTACGACGTTGTCTAAATCATGAGGAGGCTGAGGTTGTGCTGAATGATTGCCATGGAGGGGCGTGTGGTGGTCATTTATCTGGGTTTTCTACAGCTCAAAATATTTTGAGAGCGGGTTATTTCTGGCCGTCGATCTTTAAAGATTGTGTTGATGCTGTCAAGAGGTGCCACCCTTGCTAGGTGTTCGCATGAAATATGCGCTCGAATCCTGCCCCGTTACATCCCATTATCACCACCAGTCCCTTCACCAAGTGGGGGCTCGATTTTAGGGATTACAACCCAGCTTTGGCTAGGGGGAACCATCATATTATAGTGGCTGTGGATTATTTCATGAAATGGGCTGAGGCAATGCCTATAGTAAAATACGACGGTGAGACAACCGTTCACTTCGTATTCAACCAAATCATTACTCGGTTCAGGATTTCGAAAGAGCTTGTCACTAACCATGGCTCACACTTTCAGAACCGTATGATGGAAGAGTTGGCATCCAAGTTAGGGTATAAGCAAGAGCACTCCTGTTCTTACTACCCCCAAGCGAATGGACAGGTTGAAGCAGTGAATAAATCACTTAAGTCCATTCTCCAACGAACCATCGCACAGAGCAAGACGAATTGGCATATTATGTTATACCCTTCTCTGTGGGCATATCGAACCGCGGTTAAGACTGCCACTAGTTTTTCTCCATATCAGCTTGTGCATGGAGTGGATTCGATATTACCAGTTGAATGCGATATTCCTTCGTTGAAGCTAGTTGTGGAACTCTTACCAGAAACTTCACCTTTGGAGGAGCATTTGGTTCACCTCGAGCAACTTGATGAGCAGCACTGAGATGCCTTGGTGGCTCTAGAGGTTAATAAACGTCGCGTTAAGGTCCAATATGACAATTCTGTCCGTCCAAGAGTGTTTAGTGAAGGAGACTTGGTCCTTTTGTGGGATCAATCGAAAGAACCCTTGGGGGCAGGGAAATTTAATCCTATGTGGCATGGTCCTTACGTGGTCAAGTGTGTCTTAGAGAAGGGTGCCTATGAGTTAGTTGATTATGAAGGCACAGCTTTGGTGGAGCCTAGAAATGGGCTCTATCTCAAAAAATACTATGCATGATCTTTAGCCAAGGCTACTTGTTGTATATTATTGTACAGATTTGCATAGTTAGGTATTTTTCTTATCGTGATCGGGTTTGTGATTAGTTTCCATTTCTTTTGGCAGATGTCAATGGAATATTCCACCTACATAGGATTCACGGATGGTGCAAGCCGTCACACTCAGCACTCAGCCTCTACTGCTTGGGTGATTTATACTCCTATGGGTTAGGTACTATCTTCAGGAGGTGTATGTCTACGACCATATTCCAACAATGTTGCTGAATATAGTGCCGTTATCGAGCTTCTACGGGATGCAATTTCACATGGTGGTCTATCTCTTGAGGTATGTCTTGATTCAGAGTTAGTAGTGTCACGGCTCAATGGTTTGTACCATGTTAGAGATCCGACATTATTGAGAATATTCTTACGTGTGAGATTGTTAGAACGACAATTTGACAGTATCACATATATACACATTCCAAGAAATGATAATCAAGTTGCTGACTCATATGCTAACTACGTGTTAGATTGGAATTTGTTTCATTCATAATAAATTAATCACAAACATTTTTACACATGTAAATAAATAAACCGATCACCATAAAACCTTTTTTATATATAAAAAATGTGGTAATACATAGTGTCATATACAAAAGTGGAGCTTTCAAAGCTTCCATCATATAATACACAGTTGTACAAAACATATACACTCCCAGGTATCTAATCCTGTGGAGGGGGAGGGATGTGATAATGATACGTCACTACGGCTCTAGCTAGCTGCCGAAACAAACACACCCATGTGCATGGCACGCCCACCACCTGTCACTGCATGGCCTCAGGCAATTCTTCGACTTGCGCCATGGGAACCCTATGAGTCAGTCGCATGAATTTGGTATGAATGCTTTGGAGCGTTCGCTCCGCATCCACACCTGTGATGTCATCCCCTCTTCCCCTCCGTCTATGACGTGGGAAGCCCTCTGGTCACCTTGGTCCCACATCTGCACATGAATGGTAGATGTCACTATGTGTTGTCATGCAAAAACATGTCTTTTTGATTCCACATAATCAAGAAAATACAAAAAAATTAAATAACTCAAAAAACTTTGAAAAAGAGTGAGAGTCGAGATTCGGTACCTATCTCTCTATATGCTAATCCTGGTGGAAATGGCATGTCCGGATCCCCCCAAAAATCTATCCCTCCATAGGGGTAGTCATCTATGGAAACAATCTATCGTCGCCACCATGGAAAGAAGTCAGCTGGATATGGGTTGGGCACCCTACTGCCCCCCAGTTTGCGCATAGCATTTGCCCAACATCGTTGGGCTGGATCTCGAACCCCATGGAGAGGAACGTCCACTCTAGGGCTCAATCCTGGAACACACTCGAAGAAAAACGTGCTCAATATGCTGCTGAACCCGAAGTTCCGTATCCTGCCTTCCTTACACTCACTGAGCCGGTGTTTCATGTTGCTCAGTAGTGTAGTACTCCAGTTGTATATGATCGGTCTCATACACTCCACTGCATAGAACATCAATGGCTGCAAGGCATGATGGAGTGAGGCTAAGCCTGCTATCCTACCCAGCGTCAGTAGTATGGCCTTTAGGCCCAACACCTGTATAGAATTGGTGGGGACTTGAATTCCCACCTTCTTAGTATCTGGGTAGCAGTACACAGCTACGTACTCATCGATAGTAAGCCCATCGCCTGGCCCACCTCGGGAACGAAGGTTCACCACCTCCCCTCGTCTAGATAGACCTGTGATAAAGTATATGTCTTCCACCTATATGGTGAGAGACAACCCATCTATCCTGAAGGAATCTGAGTTTAGATCCCAATAGTCTACCAGCATCTCTAGCAGTCTTGGTTTGGCCCTCAAACCACCAAGGCACCAAAACTTGTAGAGTCCGCATGCTCAAAGAGCTTGTTGAGCCATCACGTCAGCCCTTACAGCTTCCTCTACTTCACCATGCTTGCGCTCTCTCCATTATAGCACCATCCTACAAGAGAAATTGCCATATTAACCATTAGATTCTTATAAATTTACTTGCACGGCATCATACGTGACTGTTTTGCAAACAGCCGCGTATGTACGCGGGTTCTAGCCTCTTTTCCACGTATAGCCAGCCCTATACATGGAAAAAGCTTCGATATCCGCATGGGCCACAGCGCTCATGTATATATGGCCTAAACTACCTCATTTCACCATGAAAATCAACAAAAATTATATTGAAATGCATGAGGAGAGCATGAGTAACTACCTAGAAGAAACGGTTGTGAATTCCGTCGTCTGGATCTCCTGGAATTTGCAGTTGAAAATCAGAGCTCCAATGGGTAAAAGTTTCAAATGATTTATGTTTTTTACTATTTATAGAAAAATTTTCAAATGTTTGAAATTTTTTACCCCCTTTCCTATAGTTTTGACAGTTTCTAACCATTTTGGACCGTTTCTGACATAATTTGTGATGTAGAAGACCATTTTCAGTGTCGTTTTAGCCATTGGATTGACCCGTTCGTACTGATCTCAGGTATAACGTCTACACTGGCATATAGGTTAGGTTCACCACTGTTTGCATTTTGCATGACCTTATGACCATGTCACCATGACCTTAGGTATGAACCCACTCTATTATGTCACAAAACCTTCTTCCTGCTTTAGAAGTGGCATGATGTGAGTGGTAGAGCTTTACCTTACATGGGTACCCTAGTTAGTGCCTTATTTTCATTTGGTGCCCATGCCGACATTTTATTCGTTAGGGTGTGGGAGTCCATTGTATAGTACTGCCATGACATTTAACAAGAGCCTCATACTCCTCTTGATCTTATGCTGGCCTATTTCCCTCCAGACTCCCCTTACATCAAGTTGTGAATGCATTATCATGAGATTTTCCTGCCTTATTGAGCTTTATGCTGGCTCCCCTGACATTGCGTTTTAGCCATATAGCCCAAGCTCGTCTCATGTCTAGCCATGCAGAGCCATTTTTATATCCTTTGTAACTTGATTCCATTTTTACTGGGAGGGGATTTTCCCCTGAGTGTCGATATCCTACACATGTATCCTTGCATTGAGCATAGGTATGTTCCACTGCTTGGAACTAGTTTGTTTGCCCTGATGACACTCGTCTCCTCCTAGTTTGTAACTATAAAGCTAGTTTATTCATTTTTCAAGCTTTTCAAATAACTGAAAAAGTCCAAAAAAACAAAAAAAACAAAAAATCCGGACAAGGAAAGATGTTATCTTTGGCAGCTGTCGAGTCATGTCGCCTTCGAACAGAACACTGCATATCACGTCCATTGGTTGGGTTATAGTTTGACTTAGGAGTTGTACTCGTTTATCTGATTTTATCTCCATCGACTGGTTAAGCTTCCAGTCCCTATGGAGCCTCTGTTGATGCCTCCTGTGTCACAGAGATGTCCCAGTTGGTATATTGAGTCTATGCTGCCTTCATTCAGTCACCATACACCGTTATGCTCTTGTTCGAAGGAAGTTGAAACCTATGTCAGCCATCCCTCAGTTATATTGACTTTGCATGTCAGCCATTCCCGGTACAGTTACTGGTTCGTGCACCTTATGATCGAGTCCTTCCACATTAGACAAATT
Source organism: Pseudotsuga menziesii (assembly GCA_001517045.1). Lineage (NCBI taxonomy): Eukaryota > Viridiplantae > Streptophyta > Pinopsida > Pinales > Pinaceae > Pseudotsuga > Pseudotsuga menziesii. The sequence continues at coordinate 3,368 of LPNX010976960.1, read as the reverse complement.
TGCTGAGTACCTCGTGTTGGATGATGGGGGATGCCTTAATGCCCTCCTTCCAACGTATTTCATCCCATCGACTTCAGATCATTTATTCTGGGATTGGAATCTAGAGTCCTTTTGAGTGCCTTGATACTTGTAGTCATCAGTGGCAGTTTCTCTCGCCATCGACAGTTTCTTAGGAATACATCAATGTCCCCTGATCGATGGATTCTCTCAAGTGTTCGACCTCAACACATCTATTCACACTTGTTAGTTTGCACTCTAGTACCTTGATTCCCATTTTCATTATCGGTGGGTAATCTCGCGTCTGTTAACGGTATACATCAAAGACAAGTAATTAGACGATGGACTACTATGTTCGACCTCGACACCTCTATTCACATAGTAGGACATGTACTCGTAGCGGTTTGTGTAGAAGACCTTCCAGACGGGTGGCATATCTTGTATGCTACCTCCTTGATCGTGCCAGTGTTCATGAGATTTCAGCTCTCGTGACTTCATTCTATTGTATGTCAGATATGTCCAGCCACTATGGAGGTCTTGATCTATTGTATATCTTCATCCATTTTGGAGATCATGGTCCTTTGTATATCTTCATCATGGAGATTCTGATCTATGTATATTTTACGTGGCGATGACCACATATGTGATATCATGTATTATGCCTATTCATGGCCATTGTACTCTTATGTATCTGGGACTACTATATGTACTTATAGTTATATGCTGAGTTGTATCATTGTACTATGCTGATTGGGTTCCTGGTCTTCCATTTGGGATCCTTCATCACTCCACTTCTGGGATGGACTTATAATGTATTCCGGCCATCGTATGACCCCTCTGACCTCACACATTAGGGGGCATTTGTTATAGCGGATTTCACCACTCCAAGTGAATCACACTTTGTATGGCCTTCCCTTGTCTCGCTGCAAACTCTTTATATCCCATGGACCATCTTTTATCCTTTTATGTTTCCTTGATCATCCCTAAAACTATATGAAAAATTATATACGCGGATTTTTACCCGATAACCACGTACATACGTGGGTTTGACCCATATAACCGTGTACATCGGGATGTGTGCATAATCCAAATCCTTTTGGAGTTTTCCTTGACATGGATCCGACTCATTCGACTCCTGGCCTTCCATATGCCTTGAGATCACTCGGATTCGACCCTTCATTATCCCTTGTGAAGCTATATAAGGAACCCCTTGGTACATTGAAGGAATATAGAGAGATTGAAAGCAAAGAAACTATAGTCCATTGTTGCCGGAATTTATACTTGAGTCTGCATCCCTTTGTTCCTTTGGAGCACTTTTGTGTTCTTCCCAAGCTTGCGTTTTGCTAGTGAGCTTGCTATCATGAGATGGAGGATTGAGGTGGTGGAGGCCCAAGTGGGGTATTTGGTTTCTCCAGTTCGCAGACGTGCCATCAGAGGTTGTATCTATCTTCTAATCTCTGATTTATATTAATAAGAACTATCTTTTCCTATCCAATGATGTGTATTTGATTGAATAATGTATCCATTGGAATATGTCAAATGCTTTTACATTATGGATTATATATGATAGAATAGATCTAACACCGTGATATATAGTATGCTTGTATTGTTTACTTGTTGTTGAGGAAGTATTATATCAATTCAAGCTGAAGATTGGAAAGCTCAACGGGGATCTACTGCAAACATCTGGAATAAGGTACGAGGTCTGATCCTTTAGTGTTAGACATTTTATTTCTATTGCATATTGGGAAAGATTGATTTCTAGAGTCAAAGCTGTCTGTTGTGGTACCCCAAGCCATAGGAATTTCTCTCCATAACACTGTGCCTTTTCTTCCAGCTCTTTTGTAGTCACTATCTTCATCTGTTCTTTCAACATGATACATTCACTACATTTACTGAAGTTAGTGTTCTTTGAGAATGCCACATCTGGAAAATGAATATTCCAAATCTTGCTCATTGTTGGTTGTGATATTGATGGAAAATTTATCTCTTGAAGAGCCTCGTTGATCTCTTTTAACAAAGAACTTTGGGTGTACATTAATGGAAGCAATCTTAAAGGAGCAGATGTTCCATCTTCTTCAACTCGTCATGTTTGGTTCGGTGAAAAGTCTAAATTATCCATTACAATTTTGTGCAATATTTCTATGGCTGCCATAGTATGTGCTCATGGTTTGCATTTGTTGGTGTTACCATGAATTCCTTTGACATGTCCTTGTTGGAAATTATGTTGGTAAGTATAAGGTTCTTTGAGGAATATTATGTATCTTGTACCATGCTTTCTTACAAATAATATCTCCATTAAACCTCATGTCCTTTGCTTTACTAATAGTAGGAGGTAGGCCATGGCCATGGCTCTTTGACATGATTGTGTTAGAAAGGAGTGAATTCAAGACAAATTCCCTAATGTCATTTTTTTTAAAGAGTTTCATACCCCTTCTAGCAGTTGTAATGGCTTTCCTATCCACATGTTGAAGACAATCTTGTTTGCAACATTCATCCGTTGCCAAAAGTCAGATTTCTTTCTCTTCATCTCTTTGTATTTGAAAGTTTCCAACTTTTTTTGTAGCCACAACTCGTTTAATCCTTTTATATGGCCTCATTGCATGCATAGCAATTGAGTCTGGATCTTCTTCATTATAAAGATCATCATCCCATGTGTTTAAGGGACTTGTGTCCTCTATAAGATCCCATACCGCCATTTCCTTGGGTGCCTCCTTGAAATTTTCATTCACCCTTAAAATCTCACCTTCATTGTCCACCAACTTATTTATTGGCCATCTAACCAAAAAATGTATAGAATTGTCCCCAATCCTACATCTTTCACAATTTCTATCTATGTCTTCCACAAAAACATCGAATTCCTTTTCACCTAACATTTCACCCTCAACCATGTCATCCTCACGGACATTAACTATGATCCCTTTGGCAATGCGCATGCTTGTTCCTGTGCATTCATGTGTAAGAGAAACCTTTTTACATGTGAATGTAAGCCTATCTTGGGGATTATTTACTGAATGATCATGACAATGAGGTTCCAAATCTGATTCTGGCCAAATCTCATAAGATCCCAATGCACCCCCTAGTGTATTCTCAAATCCTGTTGGATGTGGCAAAAGAGCATCATATTTTAACACTTTCTCAATGTTAACCACTATGGATCCCTTTTTCACCATCTTGCCATGCACCTTAGGACCAATGTCTGTATTGAATATGGAGCCTTCACCCACCTTTAATCCACATTGCAAAAGATCTACCTTGTCTCCAATATAAAATGCAGAAGAGACATTTGCATCTACACAGCAAATTAAACAAACTTAGTATTTGCTAAAAAAAAACAAGCAATGTACTATCAAAAACACTTAACATGTGCT
>LPNX010976956.1:0-41414 GCA_001517045.1 Pseudotsuga menziesii | reverse complement strand
CTCAAATACATAATAGAAACATCCCGGAATAAACATCGGGTTACAATATATGAAATATATAGAAGAATACATTCCGAAGTTACATATACATCAACATGTTAAATATGTTTAACTATAATAATATTTATGCATAATCACCGTAATATGTATTAGAACCCAATAGTTGGTATCAGAGGTATATTTGACTTTAATGGGACACCTTTGTTGTTGAGGGTTTCAGATTAGTGGTAGACCTATAGAATACCTAGTTTCAATGGGAGTTTTAGAATGACTAATTCATAGTTGAGAATGTCCAGCAGTTAGAGGATGAAAACTAAAAAGTTTAATGGACAAACGTTTGAGCCTTGGAAGCTTAAAATGGAATATCACCTTGTGGATCAAGAGAAATGGGTTGTTGTTGACCCCAAAGCCATTTCAATAGGTATGTCGAAGGGACATTGGAAGAAAAATTATAGGAAATAAAGGGTTACTATTTGACTTTGTTTTGAGGATTTTGTATTGTCGAGTGTATCAGAGGAAGACACTACAAAGAAAATATGGAAAAGTTAGGAAACTTGTACTGGTCAAAATCTCTACTTAATAAGTTGTTTCTTTAGAAGAACTTATTTCTAATGGTTGGAAGCATGCACATGCACTAATCAATTAGGACGCATTAACTTAAGTCATTTGAGGCCTATAAAGTAATATTAAATTCTCATTGTAAAGGGTTGAACTCCAAATCCTGGCTATTGTAATTCCAAGTTAACAATGGAATAAAACTAGTTCATTGATCCACATGTGTTCCTTGTTTTTTGTGTACTTGATATTTGAATAGTGTATTATTGAACCCTTTTTTGTTTAGGTTGTTAGGATTAGTTTGTATATATTTAACACCATTAGTTATTATTTGAATAAACTATTGTGGTTTTCAACAAGACATCCAATCCCTTGAAAACCTATAGAATGGGAAATCCACTCCTTAACTTCCTCATAGTGGCCAGGACAAGGTTGTCATCCACACCTAACCCAAGTATTAAAGTTATACTCTATTGATGTGGACAGATTATTCAATTGCAGAATCCTATCCCCTATTATCCATTCTCCTTTGAACGCATGTCCTAGCTTAACTTTGACACCATCATCCCTTGAAAGGCATTGGTCTTCTCCAATTTTTCACACCTAGTTCTAAAATTAACATAGTAGTTTACTTACTATTGGTCAATTCAGTAATAAGTTGTAGTTATAGTTAGGGATACCCCTTGGTGTTGGCATGAACCAACTCTAAGTGAGAGGCACATACCTTGAGGTGATAGTGAGCATAGTATTTACATGTTGCACCAAGTTGCCATTGAAGAAATCAACGTGGGTTCAAGTCTAAACAATCCCTTCTTATATTTGATAATCAAGTTGAAATCTTTCATATAAGACACTCACTTCATGTTTCTTGCTATTTTTTCTTATGATCATTGTGAATCATTATCTCTTTTCTTGGTATTTTGAGTCTCCAATGCTTCGCGTTTTGGTGTAGTGTAGAAAACTCCTTATCATACGCAAGATAATTGTGTACAACTCCAGATAATATCTCTAAATGGTGTTCTATAGTTATAGCATCCTACATATGACTACTCCTAATGTGATGCTTGAAGCATCTGCATCAATTTCAAAAGGCTTTTGAATATTACAAAGCCAAAGCACATGTGGTTCATAGTATTTTTCATTAGAGTATTGAATTCTCCCTAAAAATCCCTTTCTTAATTTATTTTACACTTTCAAACATTGCAATGGTGTTGCTACACTCGAGAAAGGAGAAATACTATTTATTAAATTTTAACAAGCATCAAGAAAAATTGTTACCCTAGACATGTTATAAGACCTTTCCTAGTTTAACATTAATTGCACCTTATCTAGATCAATCTAGATTTAATTTTACCACGAATCCTAAATGAACAAGAGATTGTTTGATACACATTTCTTTGAATTCAATTGAAACTCATAATCAATGTTTCAACTAATGTGCACATTTCTTTTAGGGGAATATGTTGTTGAGGGTCTAGAAAGAAATTTATTGAAGATATCGAATAATATTGGAAAATACCCTTAATCATGATTGTGTGGTAAATGCCCTTAATATTGGAAAATACCCTTAGTCCAATAAAATTGGCAAATACATATAATCATGGGATATTGAAAAATAACCTTAATTTCACTATGTATTAAATAATACCTTCCAACATCTTTGTGTTGAATCCCTATTTTAGTACATGTTGGAATATTAATATGTTAGAGTTAATTGATGATTTGCAATTCATGCATGTAAAGAAAATACAAAAAGACATGCATATTTCTTAAACTAAATAGAATACTTCACTTCCATATTTGGATGGGGTGTGGCAGGGGTTCAAACATTCTTGTTGAGATTCTTGCATTATGGGCACTTCTCTAGTTTGCAAGGAATATTGGCATTGATCAATTACACGTAGCAAGTGATTCGAGGGTGATTGTGGACTGCGTTTCTGAAAAATCAAGGCTACATGTTTGATGTTGGATCAGTGGTGCAGTATAATTATGTCTTTAAAGAAACGAGTTATTTGCATCTCTTTACTCTTTACTCATGTTTTCAGGGAACTCAATATGATTGTTGAGAGTCTTTCAAAAAGGCAATGGGAGTGATGGATGGAACTCTCAAATATGAATAATTTTTGGAAAACAATATGGTTTCCAATGGTTATATGATTTTGTTTCCAGTATGATAGTGATGCTATGTAATTGCTAGAAAATGATGTAGTTTTTGAAGATTATAGTTGATAAGGTTGTAGGTTGGACTAGTTTTCAAGTCACTATGTTTAATTTGTTTTGTTATGTTTGATAGACAACATTGTTAAAGATAGTGCAGTTGCGAGACCCATTCTCAAGGAGGATGGTGCCCTAGTTAGTTAACTAGGACAGAGTAAGACCTTAGAAGGTACCCTGAGGCCCCCAGTAGTCTACTGGGGTTCTTGGTCTAGGACCAAGCATGTTGATGCCATGTAAAATTCCCTAACATATGGCTATGGACCCTATATGTCACTAGGGTATTTTGGTATGGGACCAAATAGTTTGTTGGACACAATGTCCAAGCAGACCCTGCGAGGTGAGAGAGATAATTCCCAATCTAGGACCAGGTAGATTCTTGTTCTAGGTCCAAGCAATTACTGCAAGTACATTCCCGGTTAGTTAACTAGGTGGATCTTGGTCAAGTTGACCAAGGTGGTGATATGTGATGTGCTCTCTCCTCATCGGTCATTTCTAGGTTTTTTCTCAAGGGAGTGGCCACCCCTTGATGATGTCTTAGAAGCAGTATTGAGGACTACATGATCACATCATCCAGTTTGGATCTTCTCCTTATACAATAATGATAAAAATATATGAAACAATGTACCTTGACAGAGAGAAAATATTAAATTCCTTGGTCTTGTTGGTCTTATGGGTAAAAGGGGTTGTTTGTACACCTTAATGGTACACCTTGGTCTTTTGGGTATGAGGGTTATCTTAACTTCTTATTGTGACCCCTTTAGTTGAATTTTTGTCCTTTATCTTTTAATTGGTCCTAGCATCCTTTTTATGTGTACCTTTGGTATGATGACTTTTATTTTATGGTTTTTATTTTTGGACCATTGGTACCTTATCCTAAGTCAACTTAACTTTATGGTTTTTATTTTTGGACCATTGGTACCTTTCCTAAGTCAAATTTTATTTATGGTTTTTATTTTGTAAGACCACTGGACCATTGGTACCCTATCCTAAGTCAAATTTTATTTATGGTTTTTATTTTGTAATACCACTGGACCATTGGTACCCTATCCTACGTCAAATTTTATTTTATGGTTCTTAATACCATTGGACTATTGGTACCCTATCCTAAGTTAACTTATATTTTATGGTTTTTATTTTGTAAGACCATTGTACCATTGGTATCCTATCCTAAGTCAACCTAGCATTATTTTATGTTATGTTTGGTAATTATCATAAATCTTATAGTTTACCTAAGAGACCTTTCTAGAAGGCTTGTAAATATTATAAATTCAGTTCTTAACTTCATTCTTGAGTGCATATTTACATGGGAAAAGTTTAGATCTGATCCTTATCTACTTGAGAACTTGTTTCTATTGATGTGTGACTGTGTTTTCTTCTGTTGGTCATGAGTGTGTCCTCTGTCATGGACTGTTGACTGTATCTTCTACTAGCTTTGAACTGTTGATTGTGTGTCTCTGCTGTCACCATGATTGTCTTCTCTAATTCTAGTGTCACTGTGTGTTCTCTTATTGGGCATGACTGTGTCGTGTTGGGTCGTGACTGTGTCTTATCTCTATTGGTCCATGATTGTGTGTCTTGTTGGGCATGACTGTTTTATCTCTATTGGTCCATGACTGTGGGTCCCTCCTTTACTGGACATGTCTGTGATTATTCTCTATTAACAGGTTTTGACTGTTTGAACCCTTTTTTAGTGGGTTTACATGGGTTGTGGTGCCCTAAATATTTGGTTGTGTTAAACCCTATATTATATGTATTTAGTAGAGGTAAGTGTTAGATTCTCAAAGACAAAATACATGAAGAAAAACTATTAAAACACCATGAATTAATGTGGTAAACCCCCATAAGGGGAAACATCCATGTGGGAAAAGTATTGAAGATCATTAATGAAGATTGAGAGATTACATGATGGGACTTAGCCTCTCAGAATACTGAGTACATTACATATCCCAACCATGCACTATATACTTCATGAAATAAGTTACATGAGTAAAACCATTGTCAGTTATGCCCGTTATGAGAAACTTCCTGTAAACACATTGGTTTAGTAGTCATTATTAACAATATCCACCTTGACAGCAAATTTTTCTAATACTTTTCCCAAGACTATTTATCACCTTTTTTTCAAACCAAGATAAGCTACACACCATCGTAACTTCTCTAACATTATTGGTTTTGTGAACATATCTGCACATTTTTCTTGAAATATGAACCTTTTTCAAATCTACTCCACCTTCACTAATGGCTTGTCTTACAAAATGAATTTTTACATCAATATGTTTAGTATTACTATGATAAACATGATTTGTATCCAAATGTATAACACTTCGGTTGGCACATGTAATATCTAGTGAGGACTCCTATTTTGAGCATATACTATTGCACAATATTACTCTAACCATAATAAAATGGGTATATTCTGATCATGATTCATCACCTTCAAAAACTCTGCAACAGACATGTTCTACAACACATGATAGAATTTCCACAAGATTTAGCTAGTACCAATTTATGTTATTCATCAACAAATATCAATTCAATAACATAATTAAAAGTCAATGCTTAAATCATTAAATACTTATCTTTTCGTTGAATCCCTCTTGATTCCTACCTCCTTACAAAAATCATTGAATACCTTGGACATATACACTCCTCCATTATCTAACCTCAAGACCTTGATCTTCTTCCTCATTAATTTCTTTCCTTAAGCCATGAACTCCTAGAACTTTTTGAAGACTTCATCCTTGGTATTCATGAAGTAGATCCATGTCTTCCAGGAGAAATCATCAATGAATGTTGCATAGTACAAAAAACCACTAAATTCTCTAGATCCAATATCCTTTTGGATATACAAGAAATATTCTTTCCAAAGTTCATCTACAATCTCATCAAGTTTTGTCTTCTTTTGTGGTGAATGCTCATCAACATAATTTTTTGATGCATGTTTCTTTTCCTTTCTTTTCTTTGGAGGAAACCAAAAAACATGGTAGCCAAATCTATGACAATTGAAGCACTTCACTTTTGAAATATCCTTCTTCTTTTGTTCTTGAGCCGGAGTTTATATTCCACCTATATTTTTCTTCCCAAAATTTCTTCTTCCTTTTACTTTTCTTACATGATTTGTAAGAGCATGGTTTTCTTAATTCTAAGATCTCTGCAAACTATTATTGGGAAATAATATATCCTCCTCTTGGACACAATCAACCCATAGTCGATCAAACTTGGGAAAATCTTATCATCCAAAAATGCTATGAACAAATGACTCCCATGAAGAAGGAAGTCTATTAATTGTCACTGTAACAAGTTTTACATCATTAATCATGTCTACATTAGCCTTAAGTTGATATCTGAACTAGGATAATTTCATGAAGTAAGTGGAAATTGAATATGATTTGGTCATCATGATACAACAGAGTTGATTCCCGAAGGCTAATTTTATGCTAGTGTCCTTACTCTCGAAAAATCCCACCAAGACATCAAACATTTAATTGGTAGTCGTCAACTCAACAATGTGTGGAATTAAATGATCCTTTATGGAATCTATCAAGATCCTCTTAGCATTTTATTAATTCTTCTTGTGCTTGGCTTACTCCTCAACACTTTTGGTTTTGAGATATCTTCTTTTACATCATTTTTAATCACATTTTCATCCAATATGAGGAGTATCTTGGTCTTGTAGGATATGAAATTTGTAGCACCATCTAACCTATCTTCTACTATGAGACATGTCACCATTGAAAAGAAATCTAAAATATGAACCAGAAACCCTAGCATCAGAAAAATATGTCAAAATTTGAACTTTGACAAAATTGAAAACTAGCTCCACCAATAAATATGCCCTACCAATGCTACCTCCAAAACACTAGGTTCAAGTCCAACGTTATCCTAGAAAAGTCCAAACTTTGAAGCCCTAATTTCTAGACTTAGGGAAAAAGTTGATCAATGGATGTATTTCAATACTGCTCTAATACCATGTTGAATTTTTCACATATAGCAGTAAATACCATTTTCATATCTTGATCATTACTTCCTAATGATTTCCAAACATTAATTTCATCCCATTGGTATCATTGAATAATTATAGACTCAAAATTTCAACTTCAAATTGCAATAGAAACACAAGATCATAGAAGGACAACCATGCACAATAGAAAAAGATATTTTACCATGGAAAACCCAATATTGGGAGAAAATCCAACTAATTTTTCTTAGAAGAACCCTAGCAAGGGCAGTGAACCTCTAGAAACAATAAGAACCCCCAAAAATTACTCCTTGTGCCTTTGCTAGGCCTTCTTGGAAAGTGCACACAAAATGAGGAGAGAAGAGTGATATTAAGATTATGAAAATAAAATGTGAGAGCACTTTATTAAACTCCAAGTGACATTTAATTTCATTGTCATGCCAAATTGTAGTTTTGACGAGGCCAACTTGTCTTCTTGTCTAAGGACGACTTGTATTCTTGTCTTCAATGTTCTCTGGAACTTCTTCAAAGCTATCTAGGACTTCTTTAATGGTATGACTTGTCTTCTTCATTATTTATTCTCTGCTAGAAAATTTTTCCATGTTGATGATTATCTCTCTACATGCACATCTATTCACACATAGAGCTCTAATGTTGAATTGACCCACGAAGAATTCCTAGACACTTCTTAGAGTCTACATCAATTTAACATTAGAATAGAATTGTATATTCCATAAGGGGGTGAAAGCCCCTATCAAATAAATAATTCAAATCACTGTAATATAGAATAAATCACTCCATCACAGAGCATAGATCTCCCTAGGTCCAATCTCCCCACACCATATGACTCAATATAATGGGATATTATCTACTCCTTCCTGGTCCATTCACCTCCAGACATATGATACACACCCCGAGGATGGATGTTTTAACAATGCTACAACTTGGAGAAACATCAAAATATCCTCTATTGTGTTGAGTGGTGTAAGGTTAGTGCTAGGAAAGTTTTAAAAAGAATTTTATTAAACAATAGTTGGGCCTCGAAAATGGAATTCCCAAATGGTATCAAGAATATGCATGAGATTGTGGATTTGAACAAGACTCTCATGCACCATGAAAACCAGTTGAAAAGAAATAACTCAATAATCAATCCCTCTCAACTCATACTCAAAATTTGGGAATGCGAATTGCCTCAAATGTTGAAGTTTTGGATGTCCATCGTCAACTTCTAATAGTTCTAGAAGAAGCGGTGGATACTATTTGAAACATTGTCAAAAATGAGATCAACGAAGTTCCATGGAAGGGTTTCAAGGCCTACCCAAGGAGGAGGAAACAATACAACAATATCAAGAAAATGTTGAAATAATTAGAATTTCTTAGTCTTTTGGAGCCAAATAGAACTCTAATTAGAAAGTAATTTCTCATTATTTACAAATGCATTTTGATACTAGGAATTTTTATAGGATATATACCAGTAGAATTTGTTTCTTTTGCATAAACATGAAGGACTGTAATAACAATTTTGAATTTCCTTCCATTTTCTGCCTAGAATGACATAGATTCTTGAATTGTAACAAATGTTTGACTCTACCAAGCAACAAATTTGTTAATACAAAACCATTTATTTGTACAAAAAACAAAATTCATTTAATTTATTAGTCCCGTTACACACATTTATCGTCATAACCATTCAATGAGAACCAAAACATCAAAAATTTCCTCAAATCCTTGGGATAGGACTCATGATTTTACACTTGTGTCCACCGCCTCTTTTTCCATTTGGAAAATGCATGTTACCCTTGTCGGTAAATCCATTTGTCAGTTGGAAATGAGCGGTGCCATCGCCTTATCCCTTTTAGCAATAAGCGGTGCAACCCTGGTAACACTTTGTCTCAATAGAAAAAGAGTGGTGCTCGAGTTTCAAAAGGAAAAAGAGAAGACTCACGAAGCTTCTCAAAGGTCAGCTTCGTGGCACCCTCATCCCTACACTCCTTGACCACCTGGACTTGAGATCCTTCCTTATAGGATCTCCCTTCCACCTCTCCCATGAGAATCTCAACCATTCCTATCCTCCCAAGGGCTATAAGTAGTGGCTCACCCCCCATGGGTAAAGGGAGGAAAGTTATGCTACAACACCAAAATTCTAGCCAAATCTAGCCAAGGAGAGTGAGCATTAGGAAAACAAGTTGAGGATTAATTCTGTACACACCTCATGCATTCACTTAATCATATAAGATAAAATTAATGCTACCTATAGGTTAAAATATTTAGTAACTTGAGTGATAAGTTAGAAGACGTGTTCTAGCATCTATAAACATAGGGGTCGTCATTCTATTGCATGCACTGCATTCCGAGGGCTTGTAGTTATTCCATGTATCAATCGGTATATCGAATGTCCTTTCACGTACCCTTGAGGTATATCGAAATGTACTTCACATACTTGATAGTATATCAGAAGTCTCTCGTCAAGTAGTTGTGGATTAGACAGCACTAACGCATATTTGAGTTCCCACGTACCTTGAGTATATCGGGTGACCCTTCTAGGACACCCTAAGAAAACTGAGAAAATCCTTTTGGTCGTCTTGTTGGAGCAATACGCCAAGAACAACACTCAAGGAGCTACTATGCATGTGTCGTCCAGGTAGTCAGTTATTCAGGAAAGGGTACAGTCCCAATCCTCCTTGTCGTGTTTTATAGTTGGATCTTGCGGTATATCATGAGTTGCGAAGACTTGACAATACTAGTGATGAACCAGATTTTTATTAGCCCCTCTTATCACCTAAGTTTTCTTGTGACCTTAGCTTGTGTAGGAGTGATTTTGTGTGATTCTAGTTCAAACCCTATGTTAGGATTTTTGTGACCAACATTTTAGCTGAGTTACCTTTGATACGATCTCAAAGACTACAAGGCTTACCACTGGAATTTCCTCTTGTCGTGGAAGTGAGCACAATGGAAGCCACTGACCAACATGTCATGGTTGATTCCCATGTGGAAGGGAATCCATTTGTGGAATCTATGGAAGAATTATCTTCTTATGATGATCCCTTGGCAGTCCAACAACCTCCTACAACTAATAATACCTTTCATTTTCCAATAGAAGTTCAACCCGGTTCATCGGATTGGCTATTCAATCAACCATCCGATGATACTGTAGGGGCGCAATTTGGCCCAAATGCTCCTTCTGGAGAACTTCCCTAGGGAAAGCCATTTCTGAATATGGGACCACAAGGCCCTCATATGTTTCTCCCATGCGAGAGTTTCCTTCAAATGTAGAATTCTGTAAGGGTATTCAACCATCTATTGATCGTTTGCGTAACTTTCAAGAAAGCCTTAAGAAGATGAGCTCTTCTCCTCTTCCTCGCCATTCAAAAATGACCCCCAAGAATACCATTCACTTTCATCATCTCAAGTAGCTCCTGATTTAGGATCACTTACTTGAGTTATAGTAGCTTATGATATAGTTCAAACCTCCATTCCAACTCCTTTAGTTCCAAACCCTGGGTCTTCCTCTGGTTCTCCCATATCTTCTACCACAAGGGGGAAATCCCCATCTCAAGTTGTTTCATGGATTAGCAGAGATACTTCCAGTATAAGGAAAAACATTGTTGTAGGACAACCAATAGTTATTGTTCCATCCACAAACACCAATGTGGTTATTCCTCCTTCTAGTACAGGACAACCCTTAGGAGTGAAACCTATAGTTAATCAACCTTCTTGGGGTTATACTTACCCGAGAAACCAACCACATGTAAGTAATGTGAATTATCAACCTACATATTCAAGGTTGTTTATCCCGGGATGCCTTACCCCAGAAATATGTTTACACCATGGGGGAAAACTAATTGGTCATATATTGCTATGCCTGGAGGAACACCTATTAATACTGTTGTAGGTTATGGGGGACCACCTTTTGGAGGTCCACCTTTTAGAGGGCCACCCAGTGGAGGTCCACCTTCTGGAGCGCCAATTTCTAGAGGTCAACCTTCTGAAATAACACCATATGTAGGTCCACCTTCTATAGGACCACCATTTAGAGGACCACCACCTAGAGGACCCCCTCCTGGAGGAACTCCTTTTTGAGGCCCACCACTTGGATGGCTCCCTCCACCTGGAGGACCCCCTCCACCTGGATTACCTGCTCCATCTGGAGGACCCCCTCCACTTGGAGGCCCACCTTTTGGAGGCCCTCCTCCTGGAGGCCCACCCCCTTCGAATGGATCCTCAAGAGGATCATCTAAAAATACACCCCCCATCAACTAGTATATCAATCGACTTAGGGTCCTACTGCCATACAAATTCCATATCAATATTACCAGTATGTACAACCTAATCGACAACTTCCATTTTTGGAAACTTTGGACTTTCTTGAATTGTCTAAGTTGATCAATTATCCCATCCAACATAACCCTTCGTGGCCTACAATCCCACTCAAGTTACCATCATACATCCCTAAGTTTGATGGGAAGCAAGGAAAGGATCCAAAGAGCCATGGTATGACATTCCATGTATGATGTTCTTCTAACTCCTTGATGGACGATTTGATCTGTTTGAGACTCTTCCAGTGAAATTTGACTGGCATGGCTTCCAGGTAGTACATTGAGCTTCCACAACATTCATTTGTGGATTTCAACTGCTTGGCAATAGTTTTCCTTACCCATTTCAACTGCCTATCCGTTACAAAACTGGTACGAATCTTTTAATATCCCTTCGTCAAAATACTTCCACCCATTTATCAAATCATATTCATGGGTGGAGGAGATGGCGAAGGATAATTAAAGCTCTTATCCCAGACCAATTGTCAGCTGCTTGGTTTACCAAAACCTTGTTTCCTCTCATTTCCTGAGATGTGGCTGTGGGTGGCGTTGTCACTAAAGAGCATACTATTAGTTGGGATCGGTGTCTGGAATTGGTTTATTGTCAATCCAGGACTTTGTATGATCTGATCCCTCATGCTCCTCATCCCAGTATCGACCCTACCAAGCCACCTGCAGAGACTCCTGTGGATGGTGGTGTAGGTTCAATCCAACCCCCATACACAGCGAAACCTGCTAAGAAGTAAATTACTTCCACCACTACTCCTTCTACTCCTATGGTTTCTACCGAGGTGAATGTTATTCAAAGAACACAAACGCCCGGTAATAAAAAGAAAGGAAAAGGTAAAGGTAAAAATTCGGAAAACTAACAAGAGAACCCCAAGGCCGTGACCTCAGAGAATGAAAACAAAGCTAAGAGGAAAGCGAAGTACCCTTTCCTATTGTGTAGAGGTGACCACTTCCCGAAGGAGTTCCCTCGTCGTGAAGAAATTAATAAGTTTTTGAGAAGTAACCCTACATTGACGATACTTACCGATCCTTTTCCATATCAACATCAGTTAATTGACCACATGTCTTCACAAGGAACCTCTAACTCTACTGAAGAGATCCAAATGATTTCCACTTAAACTATTTCCTTGACTACACGTAATCAAACATATGATAAAACGGTAGAGAAGAAGGATGAAGGTTCTTTTTCCAAGAAATCTCCTTCTACAAATTCTTCTCCTCAACCTCCTTCTAATGGCTCTCTGACAATTGAGAAACCTAACCTCGGCTTGATTTTGCACCCACCTGAGAGTACCATCCGGAAATGTGTATTTAATCCAAGTGCTCGAGCCGCTCAATTCTACAACGTTGTTGAGGATTTGGCTCAAGCACCTTGTGCTATGTCTACATTGGAAGTACTCCAGAGTTTCCCTAGGTAACGTAAAAATATATTGACGGCTTGAGGGGCCTTAGATCCAGACAATACTACTACTATTCATTTTAATGTGGAGAATTACAAGTCCATGTTATCCCACCAGCTAGTGTTTCAAATTGCAACCAGGGTAGTTGGGAGGAAGGTCCATCATAGTGTATTGGATGAAGGAGCTTCCACCTCAGTTTTGTCTATGTCTCGCTAGATAGCCATAGGTTCTCCTGAACTTACTAAGTCACCTACCACTTTGAAATATTTTGATGGATGAGGTTTCTAACCTCACGGCTTGTTACTGACACTACCTATCAATCTCGGGGGAAATATTGTTTGTATTCAGGTGGAAGTAGTTGACGCTCCGCTATATTACAACCTATCATTGGGGAGAAACTGATTTTACACTATGATGGTAGTTTCCTCATCAATTTTTTGCACTCTCAAATTCCCCCAGTTAGGGAAGATTGTTACCATAGATAAACTTGATTTTTCTTCTCCTGACGTTACTGTCGCTACCGCAAATATTATTCCTATGCTAGGGAAATCCCCTCCGCCTTATGAATCAGTCAGGGATGGGTTGTTGAAGGATTCATCTCTTATGGGTGTTTTTCCTTTGACTACTCCTTGTACAGAAGTAGCAATGGTGAATATTATATCTACAGTTGGGAACATTCCTAAAGGTAAAGAAATTGCTGAGACACCTTCTCTATGTCCTCATGAAGCACTCTACGATGCCATACAATATTTTTCTGATGTCTACTACGATGATGATCATCTAGTGGCATCAGATCCTTATCATCTACCCTATTGGATAGATTCCCCTCTCCCCACTTTAGATTATTTCTCATAGAATTTTCCATCGAACAAGTCTATTACGGAGTTCATGAGTGCAGATGAACTTGTATGGGAATACCACCACCATAGATCTTCTTTCCTTCCCCATTCCAATTCAATAGTCTCTGATTTTGTTTCTCTCATCAACTCTGATATTGTTCAAAATCCTCAAATGCCTGTGTTGTTACCAGACATTGATTATGAAGGAAATTTGTGTAATATCACTCAGTCGATTCCCATCGACATATCATTAAATCCTAGAACAGTTGAACATGTTCATGTAGGCCATAACTATTCAACAAAAGAAGTTGAAAAGTATATATATGTGTTAAAAGAATTTCAAGATGTTTTTTCTTGGATGTACGAAGAAATTCCTGGGATTGATCCATCCATCATTGTTCATGAGATCAATACTTATCCCACGACGAGACCAGTTCAGAAAAAACTTCATCAAGTCCATCCAAGGAAAGCTGCAGTAATAAAAGCCAAGGTTGAAAAACTTCTGAAAGCTTGTTTTATTTATCCTATACCGCTAACCAACTGGGTATCTAATATTGTCCATGTAGCTAAGAAACATGTCACTATTAGGGTTTTTATTGATTTCTGATATTTGAATAAGGCTTGTACTAAGGACAACTTTCCTACTCCTCATATCGATCAAATCATTGATAATTGTGTTGGGAGCGTCATCTTCTCATTTATGGAGGGTTTCTTCGGCTATAATCAGATAGAAATCTTACCCATCACCCAACATACAACGAAATTCATTTTTCCATGGGGGACCTTTGCTTATCAAAAGTTACCCTTTGGTTTGAAAAACATTGGAGCTACATTCTAGAGAGCCACGTCCTATGCTTTTCACGATATTAAACACATTATGGAAACGTATTTGGATGACCTCCCTGCTCATTCGCAGCAGCGAGAGGATCATCCAAGGAATCTTAGGGACATTTTCCTTCGATGTCGTCATTATCACATTCGACTTAACCCACCTAAGTGTGTTTTCTTTGTTGAGACTTGACGTCTTCTTGGGTTTGTGGTTTCCAAAGGAGGTATCCAAATAAATCCTTTGAAGATAGCTGCTATATTGGCCTTACCCTCCCAAACCAACATTATTGAACTCCAAAGTTTGTAAGGGAAGGAAAACTTTCTTCGTCATTTTATGTGGAACTTGGCAGTAAAAATGCATGGCTATATGCATCTCCTAAAAAAGAACAATTTGTTTCTTTGGGATGACTAGGACCAAAGAGGTTTTGATAATTTGAAACATAGTCTGACACACTCACCAGTGTTGCACCCCCCAAATTATTCAAAATACTTTCTACTTTATGTTGTCGCCTCCACTACAACCATCGGTATGGTTCTGGTGTAGGAATATTTGAATGGCCAAGAACATGTGATTTACTATTTAAGTAAGAGTCTTCTTAACTCTGAAAACCGATACTCACATGTGGAGAAGCTAGCGTTGGCTACAATCATTGTTGTGCAACATTTTTGTCATTACATTTTACTATGCACTACAATTTTTCTCGCCTTTCAAAACCCTATGTATTACATTTTGACTCGTCAAGTGCTAGGGGGAAATTATTCCCATTGGATAGTTATCCTACAGGAATTCGATCTCGATTTCGCTAAGGCTACTTCCAAGAAGTCCTTAGTCTTTACGGAGTCAATGTGTTACCTTCCCTATGCTCTCATGGAAGTTGAACCCAATGATTCAGTGCCAGATGCATTTTTGTTCCTAATTAGCACAACTAACCCGTCGTATGGAGACCTTATTATCTATCTCTAGACCCAAATATTTTAGCCCGATATATCCTGTGACAATCGCCAATGAATCTATCACCAAGATAAATATTACCTCATTCTAAATGAGACATTATATCGACATGGAATTGACTCTATTCTCCGACAATGTTGTACTCATGACGAGGTTGAACAAGTCATGAATGACTGCCACTCTGGAGCATGTGATGGTCATCTTTCTGGGATGTCCACATCTCATAAAATCCTTCCCACTGGGTATTTTTTTCCCTCAATATTCAAATATTGTCATGAGGCGGTTAAAAAATGCCCAGCCTGCCAGCTTTTCTATCCAAAAAAGCGTACCCACCCTGCTCTGTTACACCTCGTCATTGTCGTTGGCCCTTTTTCCAAATGGGGGATAGATTTCATGCATTGTAATCCTACCTCAACCGGGGGGCATGGTTACATCATCGTAGTCATGGATTATTTCACAAAATGGGTTGAGGCAATGCCTACATATGCATAGGATGGTAAGACTTCCACCCTCTTCCTTTTCAATCACATCATAGCTAGGTTTGGAGTTCCACAAGCCATAGTCATTGATCATGGATCCCATTTCTGTAATCAAATGATGGCTGAGTTGAGTACCAAGCTGGGTTTTTGTCATGAGAACTCAACTCCTTATTGTCCACAGGCTAATGGACAAGTCGAATCCATTAACAAAGTATTGAAGACTATGTTGCATAGAATGGTTGGAGATCATAAATCCAACTAGCACTTAATTCCACTTTCTGCACTATGGGCTTACAGAACTTCGGTTAAAACATAAATTGGTTTTATGCCATTTCAGTTGGTCTATGGACTTGAAGCTACGCTACCTATTGAGTGCGAGATCCCATCACTGAAACTTGTAGTTGAGATTCTCCCAAACATTTCTATCGAAGAAGAATGCTTTCTGTATTTGACAAACCTTGATGAGAATCGAAGGGATGCCACCTTAGCTAATGACACACATAAAAAACACATTAAGACTCAATACAATAAATCCATTCAACCTCATGTATTTAATGAGGGAGACATGGTTTTGAATTATGATCAGAAACATGACAAACTTGGAAAAGGGAGGCTAGAGTCCATGTGGTATGGTCCCTACATCATGAGTAAAGTCTTAGAAACATGGGCCTATGAGCTTGTTGCTTATGATGGGATACATTTCGGGAAACCTTGAAATGGGTTGTACCTGAAAAGGTGCTATGATTAAAGACATTTATGTTATAGTACCTTGTATATATGTACATTGATTGACTTTTTTGGTATGGTTTCTTTTTTTCAATATGGTTTTGAGTTTTTGTCAATATTGTTTATACCATGTTTTGATTATGCAGATCAAATGGATTTTTATGGTTTTGTTGATGGTGCTTGCCAGGTTTTGTTGATGGTGTTTGCCATCATACCCTAAAACTTGCTTCAGTTGCTTAGGATTTATATTCCCAAGCTCATGACCTAGTCAGTTCAAGAGCGGTTTTCATAGGTCCGACTACCAATAATATCGTCAAGTATCATGCAATAATAGGTTTGTTAACCGAAGCTGTATCCCTGGACATTGATCACTTGGTAGTCTTCATGGATTCTCAGCTAGTGACTTTCACTTAAATCATGTGTATTCCATCCGAAACCCCACACTTCTTCATCTTTTTCGAAGAGTGCATTTGTTGGAAAGATCATTTGAAACTACTACTTATCGAAATATTCCTAGGTCTTGCAACACAGTTGTAGACTCATTAGCCAATTGCATATTGGACTGGTATATTTCTCACACATAACATTTGATAAGGAAAACCATGGTTCATTGTAAATAAACATAAGCAATAAAAATACATAAGACTCATATAAATATCAATCCACATTTGAACACATATAAGCTGCCATAGATAAGTCTATATATATATATATATATATATATAAGAGTGTTTTACCAAAAATATGGTCTCGATACCTCGACTGATACAAAATAACAAAAATAATGAAGATGGATAGCTTTCAGTGTCTACAACATATGGGATAGCTAATCGTTCTCATGCTAACACATAATAGATCTTGCTACTCTCTGCAACAAGCATCCAAAATGACCTGATAATCCATTAGTGTGCCTTTGGCACCTCCTAGGGAGGTCATCTATAGAAATATCTAGAATATATAGAGTTGACCAGTTGAGGTTCTCCTCTAACTCAGTAAACTCGTCATCTCCTATGTGGACGAAGCGAGCCCCTGATCGCCTGTAAATTGGGAAGGAACCCCAGGTCGTGCATCTCCCACATATGCATGAAAAAGTAGGTCTCGTTAACATCCAAAAAAATTATAAAACATAAAATACAAAAAGATAAATGTCTTAGAATTCTACTTACCAATGTCGCCCCATTGGGCACCTGCTGGTAGGGCTAGGTCTAGATCTCATCTGAAGTCAGTACCAGCATACGCGTATTCCTCAATCATAAGTAGTTGGTCATCCAACCAATGAAAGAAGTCACTCCCATAATTGACTTTAGACCCACCACCACCATGGTGGGCCATCACCTCTACCCAACACAGCATGTGAGGGTCTCGTGCTCTCAGTTTAGTGAAATCTACTTGCAGCCTTAGATGAGGTACCCGCTCAAAGAAGAAGGATGCTAAGATATTACCATAGCCAAATTACTTCAGCTCTCCCTGTTGACATTTGGTCAACTTCTCTTTGAACGAGCTCAGTAAAGCCTCAACCTAGTTGAAGACAGTGGGTGCCATAGCCTCCAAATCATAGAGAATATGTGCTCGAGAAGCCTGATGAGCCCCTTGGATCCCTGAAACTTGCTACATAGTAAAAATCACTGTGTGAAGAGGCAAATCCATTACCTTTTTTATTGGAATTTTCTTCCCAGACATTTGAGTACCTAGAAAGTAGATATGGTTTATGAGTTCTTGTGTAGTGACAGCTCCTCCCCGAGGACTTGCTAGTGATATGGGCGCCCCAGGATTGGAAAACCCCGTAAGGAAGTAGATATCTTCTACTTCCACAGTGATAATGTGATCCCCCAGCTCGAAATATTGTTGTTCCGGGTTCCACATTCTCAGGATGTACTCCAATGGTCTCACCTGAGATCTCATGCTAGAACATTGAAAAATTTCAAGAGTCCACAGCAGCATAGAGAGACAACAGCGCCAGGATCATCCCCAGCCCTAGCATCATCAAGTTCATGTTGACTTTCTTTTAGGACAACCATATTCACCAAAGTAATCTGCCAAAAAGTCAATTTGAGGCATTAGAAAACAAAACCAATCATTAAAAATACTCAAAATTCATTCTTTTGGTGTGGTTCTAATGCGTTTTAGGGAAGTTCATGGCACTTCTCTTGTCCATTTAATACAAAATGGTGGCACCATCTATTTTGACATAAAAAGTGTGGTGTTGCTAAGGCATCGCCTTTCCCGAAAGGAGAAAGTGTGTTACCCTGCGGGCGTTTTTTTACCATTGGGTAAATCTCACAAACCCTAAAAAATTTGCATGGAATGAAAAAATAAAACCATAGAAATTCTAGGAATGAGTTTATCTCTTACATGGAGCCGACGGATCAAAAAATGGCTCGCTGATGACTCCGGAATCCTCGCTTGAAAATATCACACAAATGGCTCCAAATGGCTCTCCAATTGGTAAAAAGTGAAATGGTAAGTTTTTCCACTATTCACTAGTTTTTATATGAAATATTTTGGGTTTTTTTATATTATTTTAATCATTTTAATTATTTTATTAATAGTCATTTCAAAGGTTTTGCAGGGACGAGAATTAAAATTTTTTGGTTATGTGAAAGTTTGTTTTTTACTTTTTCGAACTTACATAAAATGAAAAATGTCCTTGAGCGCTAATTTCAAAATCTTGGTCATGCTCTTTAAACCTAGTACCAAATTTTTGAGTCATCTTTCGCTTCTTTCCAGGCTCGTTAAACTCCTTTATTGTGAAAAGAAACCCTAATGGCGTCTTTTTAAAGCTCTTTTCGAACTCCTTAAATGTGAAAATATCGCCAAGCGAATTTGATACATTCACGCTTGTAAAAGTATTTGAATGATCGCCTAGTCGGTGCTAGGTTATCTCTTTTTTTCGGACCGATTAGACCTATTTACGAAAAAGGAACACTCTAGTTGATCTCAGCTAGAAGAGTTCTCTCAATCATTATTTTATACTTTTTTGGGCCCTTGAAAAAGGACCTTTCGGAGTCTTCTTCTAATTTCTTTTAGACTCTCTAAACATGAACGATACTGAGTTAACTTTCGATGGACTCGTTCAATTAAACACTAAGAAACCATTTTTTGGGGACAGGCCCCTCATTTCTCAAGTTCGTGAAACATATGAGAATGGACTTATATTATGATAAGATGCAATGAGTGTTTGTTACCCTCTTTGAACTCGTAAAAACGAAAAAGAGGCACTCATCAATCATGATGGGGAAAGTAAGGGAAGAGAACTATATTTCATTTGCAATAAATGGCATTTGTTAGTCACCTTTGAACATGGCACTTGTGTGCATTTCATTCAGTCAATTGGATATTCAACTTGCTTCCAAGTCGATCCTCTTTCATAAGTCATGTCACTCCTTTGAGTCTTTCAAAGAATGCATCGTCTGTCATGACATTATGTCTTGGTATCTTCCTAGTCAAGTCAATGCTGTAAAGTATTCATTCGTGCTACCCGATGTTCTAAGGGAATTCATGTTGAGAGTTTGCATCTTCGTTCAATTTTTTTTTCCAGTTATCTTTGAGTCAGTCATATGGTTACATCATACTCAAAATTCCAAAACTTTGTTCCAAGTTTCGTGTCATCGATGTGGGATTCATCATGGCCCTCCTTCGACTTCAACTCATTATCCAAGAATTATTCTTAGAAACAAAGTAGTAGCTTGAGATTTGTATGCATCAATGATAGATTCTCTCACTTTCGACATAGGGTTACATCATTGACCTTTGATCCAAGGATTCAACCGGGTGTTCAACATCAGATCATCTATTCACACTCGAGAGATTGTACTGAGGTACCTTGGGAAGCATTGACATCAATGGTGATCTCCCTCGCACTTGTTAATGGTTCTCATCATTGACTTGTAATCAAGTGGTTTCTACCATGTTCGACATTAAGACATTGTAATCACATAGATATAACCACACTTTGTTGAAGAAAAGACAAAGACCCTGGGTATATGTTAAGAACTTATTGCTTTCCCCATGTTGTAATGGAGTATTTGTGGGAGTCCTAGCATGGATCCACATTTGTATGGTTGTGGTTGTGCTCAAATTTGTGTTCACATGACATAGATCTACATTGTATGTCTGGTAGCTATGTCCAAGTTTGAGTTTTCTTCACATGGATCTACGTTGTATTCTAGTAGCCATGATTGTTCATACCTCACATAGATTTTCCTTGTATTGGTCTGCAGCCATGATGAAGAGTATTTTGGATATGAGTCAAAGTATTGGTGTATTGTAGAAAAGTCGGGTTTATGAAGATCTCCGATCAAGTGAATTCTTGCCTTGAAGGGATAACTTGTTCTTAAAAAATTTTCACCTATCCTATTCCTCTAGCCTCGTGCTTTGGTGGGCATTATGTTACACACAGTTTTCATCATAACCATGTAATGAGAACCAAAAAATAAGAAATTGCCTCAAATCCTAAAAATATGAAGTTAGACTCAGGCCAGGACTCATGATTTTACATTTGTGTCCACCACCTCTTTTTCCCTTTGGACAATGTGCGTTACCCTTGTTAGTAACTTTATTTGTCAGTTGACAAGGAGTGGTGCCACTGCCTTATCCCTTTGAGCAATAAGTAGTGCAACCCTGTTAACACTATGTCTCAATAGAAAAAGAGCGGTGCTCGAGTTTCAAAAAGAAAAAGAGAAGATTCATGAAGCTTCTCGAAGATTAGCTTTGTGGTACCCTCATCCCTACACTCCTAGACCACCTGGACTCGAGATCCTTCCTTCTAGGATATCCCTTCCACCTCACCCATGAGAATCTCAACCATTCCTATCCTCCCAAGGGCTATAACTAGTGGCTTACCCCCCATGGGTAAAGGGAGGAAAGTTATGCTATAGCACCAAAATTCTGTCCAAATTTAGCTAAGGAGGGTGAGCATTACGAAGACAAGGTGAGGATTTGGAGGCAAGACCTTGCTTAAGAGGAGACATCTCAACACTAAGGCATAACAGTTGTAATCTCTGTCTTTATTTGATTATGCAATGGAAGTTCATTTCCCATAACTCCTATTGTGTTTTAATCATTGCTTTTATTATCAAATTCCTTTGTCATTGACATAAGATAGTAGATTCTATTTGGTACTTTTTATCTTTTGTGCTTTGTGATGTGTTTTTTATAGGTAAACCGTGAAGATATAATACTCTTGAATGCTAGAGCATTACACTGTGTAATAGGTGAAAGTTTCATTCCAAACATCTACCTATATTAGGGAAAGTACGGTTTATTGTTGGTACTCATTTGTTTTAGTTGTCAAGGATTTCAAGCTAGGGAAACAACTCCTATCCATAGGAGGTGAGTATTTCCAGCAACAAGTCCCTAAAGTAAGCTAAAGCATATTTTTTTTATAAATGAATTCCAACCAAACCACCAGAACAATCAATTTTCCATAGTCAAAATTAATATTAACACAAAAGTGAGAACTGTATAACAAAACCAACGCTTCGCCATTGAAGTAGAATGCACCATTACTAGGTACTAGTACTATTCTATGTGAATAAATCACAAATCTCACCCTCATAAATACATGTTTATTAGAAATCTAGCACAACACTAAATTTAAGCTCGTGGTTTTTTAACAAACCAAGTCCTGCCTCTATTTAGATAATTCAAAACCAAGAAAACAATAAATTTAGAAAATTTAGTGCTCCTAGATACCTTTCACAAAATTCTAGCATAAAAACACTGAAATTTAGTTAAATTGAAATATTTCTTGTTAATAAATTCCAACTAAACCCAAATTGAGTGGAATCATCCAAAACCTTAAAAAATGGTCCAAGAAAATAGCCAATCGAGGTGAGCAAACACCCAAGAATTTCAATTCCACATTAGCACATTCCATTCACAAGGTGTTTCGATTTATCATTTAGTAAAGCTTTTTCTTCTTACGAATGCTAGTTTTAATATTTTGACATCAAATCCCCAATTCCATGATAGCAAATCTCACGATGTCTTCTACTCGTCGTTTAAAAGACTCTTCTTCCAACAACAAAACACTTGAACATTCTAAATCAAATCTCCAAATTCTAAAAGCTAAAAGTTGAAAGATATAGATCACGCAAAATAAATTCCTCATCCTCGGATGGCTCGGTCTTCTAAGTGAGACGAATTCGGAGGAAATTTTCATGGTCACACAAACAGAAGTGAGAGGTGTTTCCAAGGGATGGGGTAAATACTGATATTTTACTAGGAACATGTCCAACAACTGCAATCCTTTGTTGGCCCTTGGATCAAGGGTTGGAATTCTACTTCTGTTGTTGCCCTTAGTCTTGCAATATACAATTTATACTGAGATTTGATCTTTTGGGAAAGATTTGCAAGAGTTGTTTACAATACCGGAGTGTTGGACACTAAAAAAAATCCAACATTTATAAACTTCAAATTATTTTTAAAAATTTTCAAACCGAAAATTAATTATTTATCTTAATTTTTAATTATAAAATTATCGCATGATTTAATTTAATCTTGATCGTTCAAACTTTTATGAGTTTTCTAGTGAAATAGGGCATTGGACAATTCTTAAAACTTCTTGGGGGGATAGGATTTCTCGTCTTTGTGAGTTCAAGAAAGTTGAGGATGCAAATCACTTTGTCTTAGAGTGCCCTGTGTACAACCACATCAGATCCCAATTCTCCAATCTTTATTATAGTACTAACCTATGTAATCTTCTAAGTTGTCTAAAATATGGTGATCTCAGTACACTCCTTTCTAAATTGTTTGAGCATAGGAATATTTTGTTACAACAAACAAAGTAGTTCCTTAAGGTCCAATAGAGCAAGTTGGTATCAATGGATTCTAACCAACACCATCACCACTATCATCACCATCATCATCATAAAAAATTATTACATCACTTAATGATTTAATCTTGATCGTTCAAAATATTTTTAAATAAAATAAAATATTATTATTGTTAATAAATAATAATTTCTCGGGTATAAGAAGTTGTCTTTTATTTGTTCTCTTTCTTTTGACCTTTCTTACTTCAATATAAAAAAATAAAGAAAGTATGAAGTTCCATGCTTTTTTCAGAGGAAAAAATACCAGCCTTTGTTATTCTATTGAATCAAAAGACATCATTTACAATCCAAAAAGATGACTGATAAAACAGATCCATCTCAAGAACGAAACAAAGCATCACCAACTGGAAAAAAGTATGATCATTGCAGACTTTTCTCATCATTCCTGAATAAATCAGGTCAGAATACTGATAATAATCTGGAGTGATCTTTAAACATACATTTCAGAGCAAAAACATGTTGACAGAGAGGATTCTGACAGAGCAACCAGAGATACATCATCAATGCTGAAATCATAAGCTGAAAGATAAAGAATCAGCTATAACTAAAATAGTTCAAAACTGCCTTGGTTTATAACCAAGCCATCCAATGTTTCTGAAAAAGTAACATATCCCATATCCAAATGCAAAGCTTTCTTTGATAGATCATCTGCTAGCGAATTATGCTCACGAAAAGTGTGTTTAAAGATCACTTGGGGGGCCAAATGAATCATATATCTTATGTCGAAACACCAATGCATCAGAGATAGAACATCAAGTGCTGAAATTCTGTTAAGCCAAGAAATGATAACCATGGAATCACCATAAATCAACTGAATAGGAATCCCCATCAATAAACCAACTCTTAGAAGAGCCCAAATAGCCAATAGTTCTGCTCTAGTATTCATGCTACTTCCACATCCCATAGAAAAACTGAAAAAATGAGAGTCATTTATAAATAAAACACAACCTGCTCCTCCAATATTTTCAGCAGTAGCTCCATAAAAATATCCACAAGGAAAGCTTTTCAATGGAGCAGGGCCAAGAATACGAATTTTGTGTGAGATGATCGGCACAGGGAAAGAATTAATCAATCCTTCAATCCTGGAAATCAGAGCTGAGAATGATGGTTTCCTGTTGTCAAATAAGCATTTGTTCCGAAGAAGCCAAGTTCCCCAGAGAATGAACAAAGGAAGAAATATGAAAGGAGCTGACCGCGCTGTAGAGGTGAACCAAAGGTCCAAAAAGGAATGGACAAAGCTAAAAAAAGGGAAAGAGTAATTGAATTTATTCGCAAAATAGTTGAAGATATTAGCAGCGAATGGACAGGAGAAAAATAAATGAGGGATGTCTTCTAAATTATCTTCACAAAGAACACATCTACTAGGTCCCAAGAATCCTCTGCTGTGCAGTTGATCCCAGGTTAATATCCTTCCTCTAAGCATCAACCAGATAAAGCATTTTAATTTCAGAGGAATATTCAAGGTCCATAGAATTTTCAGAACAAAATCATTAATCTCTGAACACGTATCAAAGAATATGCATTTATATCCTTCAGCAGCAGTAAGAGGACCTATATAATTAATATGATACCATGAGATAGAATCATCTTGATTATTGAGACGAATGTGACCATATTCCAATCCTCGAATGTAATTGTCCCAAACTATTTTCCAATCACCAGAGAGATCCAGATCTTCAGATGAAAACCAATAAACTTCAGCAAGGGATGTTTGGTTATGGGCTTGAGCAAGGGAGCTAATACCAAAATCTTCTAAGTAATCCCTTAGGTCTCTTGGCGAAAGGGATCAGCACCCAAACTGATGGACTCCCCATTCCCAACTTTCCAAATGATGCCACGGCCAATCTAAGAAATGGTGGAGATGAACCCCCTCCATATAATTGAAGCATTCCTAGAAAAGAAATCCTTTCCCTTGAACCAAATATGAAGAGGTTTATTTTTCAGATATTTATTAGCAATTAGAAAATTCCAGACTCCCTTACTATTAATGGCTAACCAGAAACTTTTCATCCTCAAGGATAGACTGAAGCTAGGAAGATATTTAATTCCCCATCCACCAAGAGAAGTGGGACGAGCCAATAGATGCCAATCCACAAGATGGAATTTTTTAGTCTTTGTTGAAGAGCCCCACAGAAATGAAAAAATCATCTTCCTGAGCTTATCCAGAATAGAGATTGGAATCGGAATCAATGCCATCCAATAAACTGGCATACTAGATAATACAGAGCAAATGAGGACCAGTCTGCCACCCAAAGACATGAATCTATTTGTCCAATGAGATATTTTCTTTTCAAATTTAGTAACCATCCAGAGCCAATCCTTTGTCAAGTAACCTGATGGCTTTAGAAAGTAGCCAAGATAGCCAAACCCCTTTCAAATATCCTCCACTTTGAAAGGAAGAAAATTTGTAATTTGATGAAGAGTGTCTTCACTCAGCTCATTATGGAGAAAACTTGATTTGTTAACATTAATACGCATACCTGAAGCCTCACAGAATATATCAAGAATTGCTTTGAAGGCTGACCGTTCCTCAACAGAACCTAGGCCAAATAAGATCACATCATCTACAAAAAGTAAATGAGTGAGAGAAAGCTGAGATGAAATTTTGATCCCTTTAATTTTTCCTTTGCGCTTTGCATCTTCAATCAACAGACTAAGACCTTCAATGATCAGAATGAATAAAAGAGGAGATAGAGGGCACCCTTGCCTGATTCCCCTGGAAGCATAAAAAAAGGAAGATGGAGAGCCATTAACTAGCACAGCAAAGTTGGCTGAAGAAACGCAGCCCATAATCCAGTTAACCCCTACAAGGGGAATCCCAATTTGAATGAGGATGAGACGGATGAAAGTCCAATTTACTCTGTCAAAGGATTTAGATAAATTTAATTTGAGAATAAGTGCACACCTTTTTTTGGAATTGACGGTATGAAGGACCTCTTGAGAGATGGCAATGGGTTCAAGGATTTGGTGATTTTTTAAAAAACCAAATTGCTGAGGGGAAATAGCTTCATCAAGGAAGGGCTTAAGTCTCATAGCTGAAATTTTAGAAATAAGCTTATAACAGAGGTTACAAAGGGAAATAGGGCGAAAGTCTGCAAAGGAGATAGGCAAATCAACCTTCGGAATGAGAGCCAGGAAAGTAGAGTTAAGAGCAGGAGACACTTTTCCTGATAATCTGGAAGTTTCAACCATATTGACAAGAAGAGGACCAAAGAGATCCAAGAAAGTTAAATAAAACTCAACCGGCCAACCATCTGGCCCAGGTGCCTTGTCCTTTTAAAAGAGTTTTAAAGCCTTTTCAATTTCCATGATAGTGACAGGGCTAGTGAAGGCTAGCACTTTTTCTGAGCTGATAAAGGATGGAAAGAGACGAATAACCTTGAGCTGAGCTTCCAGATTAGTCAAATGATCTTCAAACAAGTTCTTAAAATAACTAATACCAAGGTCTTTAAGACTATTGTCATCTGAAACCCAATTGCCCGATTCATCTTGTAGATTCCATATTGCATTATGATTCTTTCGGGATGAAGCCACAGCATGAAAAAACTTAGTATTAGCATCCCCTTTTTGCGCCCAGGTAATTCTACTTTGAAGTCTAGCAGAATTGATATCATGCTCAATCAGTTTTTGAAGATCATTTTTAAGAGAATTCAGTTTTTGTTGCTGTTCTTGATTTAAAATTGCTGAATGAGAGGCTAGGAGCAAAGAGCTAATTTCCTTTTCCAAAGCAACAGATTTGTCTTTCAGCCTTAAGGATTCTTTTTTAGTCCAAGACTTAACCTTCGCTTTTAGCGTTTTAAGTCTAAAATGAAGATCCTGCATGGCATCCAAAGAGGGGTTTGGGAGAATATGAGGCCATTCAGAATGAACCATGAGAATAAAATCTTCATTATCTAACCAAGATTGGTTAAACTTTAAGGGATAGGCACAATGACTATGAAGACCGGCCCATTCAAGAACCACTGGGAAGTGATCAGAAATCCCACATCTGTGAGTCCAAACTCGATACCTTTGAAGCAAGCTGACAAGCTGATCAGATAGTAAATATCGATCCAATCTTTTAGAAATACCATCTTCCCTGACCCTCCCATTCCTCCATGTAGGACCAGCACAGGGAGAAGCCACATCCACTAAATGATGGTCAGAGAAAAGTTTAGAGAAAAAAGGACCCAAAGGATCAGGATGCGCTTTGGAAGTTCCATGCTTTATTTTGTTGGGTTGTCCACTTCTGGTTTTCATTGATTTCATTTGTCCAATAATGAGTTAAGAAGTTGTATTTTATACATTATATTACGTTTTGTCATTTTCATTGATAAGATTCCTCATCTCACTTTCTTTTGCACATATGAGGAAGTATCAAGTTCTATGTTTTATATTTGCAGGTATGTTATTTAGTTATTCTCCATTTCAATATATATACATATCAAATTGATTATTTTATATATTAATTTGATGGTTAATATTTTTATATATAAATTTGCATTCTATATATATAAAAACAGAAAAAATTTATATTGATGTTTTCATCTGACATTATGATGGTCTGAGAAGGTGGAACCACCATCCCAGCCAAGCAAAAATAATAACAATTCTTTCAAGTTCAAAGAAATAGATGGCCCTCCCAATAAAGGGAAAACAAGCCCAGTAGCAGCTAACATACACAAAGTTTCGATACAACATCCATGAACTATAAGGCCTACAGGCTGGCAGTGTATCTAAAACATAAAACCAAAAAAAACAAAAGACATGGGAATTTTCCAAAGTAAAGGAGCTCCTTCTAGAAAGAGTGAGCAACATAAGAAGAGTCGACATGATCTTCAGTAATCTAGCATGCCTTGAATTTCGAGTCTGGGGACTTTGCTTTAGGAAGCTTCACCGATAGCATCTCTCTCTTTCTTAGCATGACCAGGTCCTCTAGATCTAGTCAACATGTACCTTCTTTGTTGATCTAGCGGTAGGTTCAGTGGGAATTGAAGCATCCAAACGTCCATTAGTTGTAGAGCTTGGGGGCTTGCTGCTTTGAACCACATGCTCAAACTCCTCTATTGAAACACTATGCGAAAACCTTTCACCTAAATTTTCCTCGATAGGGTCCAGCCTCTATGCTCCCACCATCTCGAAGCATTTGTCGATCAAAGCTTGCTCCCCAAAAAAATTATCCTCGAGACTGTTCAATCCATTTTAAAACTTGCTCCATAGTAACCCACATTCCCAAGTTTGTGGATTTGGAGTTTTTCTACTTAGCGTGGACATTCTCCATCATGAGGCCAATCATGTTCTTAAAAACCTAGTAATGGTTTATCTTAGTAGCAGTACGTGTTGAGGACAACTGATAGGTCAATATGCCAACCTCCTAGTCATCAATCATACCACCAATTGATGATGAAATTGAATTCACATATCTATCGCCTCCATAACCATTAGACCCCCTACGACCTAAGGCCCCTCGATCGCTACTACATCTCCTTGATTTTCCCCTCTGGCGTGTACCATATCTTCTCTAACACCACTCCCAAAAATTTTACAAAACGAAGATCTTTGGAAATGCGAACAAAAAACCAAAAGCACAAATTCCAACTCCATTCCAAATTCACCGTCATGCGTATAAATTCCCCCCACCACATGCGGGAATAGTCTCACCAACCTCCAAGCATGAATGCACTTTGTCCTACGATCCGTCATTTCCCCAGTACGAGGAGTCATCAACCCAAGATCCATTAAACTCACATTAACTCATCGTTTTCCTCACATCCATGCACTGATGTGTGGGCTAATGTTTGACATGATCCCCATGTTCCAACACGTGGCCTCCACTCGCATCCATGGATAGTTATATTTATGTATAAATAGTTATGTGTTGATGTTTTATAGATACATTTAATATTTTTAAGTAATACAAGTTTATAAATGTTTTTCAATATTAAGAAATAATATTTCGCATCCATGGATAGTTATATTTATGTATAAATAGTTATGTGTTGATGTTTTATAGATACATTTAATATTTTTAAGTAATACAAGTTTATGGGCCTAAGCCGATGGGAACATTGAGTGAACTTGAGCTAACCCACGCGGCTATTATTTTATTGTAATGTTTTATAATTATTATGACCCATTTTTAAGTTTTTTATTATTATCTAAAATTATTTTTAATTTTTATATTTTAATTTTTTTTTATCTTTTTGTTCACTTAAATTAAATGATTCCTTGTTTTTTCAAAATTTTTCAATACTATTAATTTTTAAATTTAAAATAAAAGATTAATGATTAATTTTTAAGTTTAAAAATTAAAAATACATAATTCTAAATAATAATAAAGATATAAAATATCATAAGTTAGCTCTAAAAATGTAAATAATATTATAAAATTTAATATAAATCACAAACTACATATAACAAAATAAAATATAAATAAAACATTAAATAAAATTACATTATCTACATTGAAAATCTAATTTAAAATTAAAT
Organism: Pseudotsuga menziesii; assembly: GCA_001517045.1. NCBI lineage: Eukaryota > Viridiplantae > Streptophyta > Pinopsida > Pinales > Pinaceae > Pseudotsuga > Pseudotsuga menziesii. The sequence continues at coordinate 11,834 of LPNX010976956.1, read as the reverse complement.
AATACATTTTCAAACTAATACAACATTTAAACAAGTGTTGTGTGATAGCTAATACCTGCCGATGTTGGTAGGTCAAATTGTAATAACGCTTTTTGTTGGACAGAACACTTTTACTACTCTGGGCAGGTATGCTCCAATGGATTGTTGCTCTAGTTTTGTCGAGAGTGTTTGATTATAATGGTTAACTGGCACATTGGAAAATAGCATCGTTCATTGGATCTAGGAAAGTAGTTCTGCCTACCAAAAAATGTTGACTGATAAATTTCCAGCTAGCCACTAGATGAAATACTAAAAGAGCTTGTTTTTGAAAGGATGTATGCTTCCTGGTTTGTCACATATGCTCTGTAATGCCAAAACATTAATTGTGAAGTAACATACAGGATGTGTTTGAGCACGCGCATGCTACTTACTTTATGGCATGCACAAAGCCAAGTTACTTATATGGTAGGTTTGATCCATGGTTAACGTAATGGGCAACGTTTTTTTTTTTTTACTAGGGTAATCGGTAAATGGGGACGAGCTGGTACTTGCACAGCGCCCAAACCATGGCACACAGGACAATTTGGGGGGATTTGAACATATGACCTTCCATTTACAAACAATTCCATTTACCACTTGCTCTGCCCCCACGGACAACGTAATGGGTAACGTTAAGAAAGTAAAAAGAATGTATTTCGCCGTCGTGGTTGCAAATCGCAATCCTTACATTGGCTCGCCATATGAATATGCATCAAACGTCAAACGTTATGCACGATTCATGGTATTAAAATATTGAATCCAACCACTGTAATAAAATATTTTGCATAGAGCAATCCAAAGTTTAATGTTACTCTCATATTATGCATTAGAAAATTGCATAGGTGATATGGTTAGCATATATAAGTGATATGGTTAACTTAATTATCACGTAATTGCATATATATAAGTGATATAATTAACTTAATTTTTAGCAAATTGCATAAGTGATATGGTTAACGTAATTCAAAAAAAGACCGTACACATAAAAATGTATGATGTCACATGGCTTAAATACTTGGAAAGCATCAGCATCACATTAAATTGTGCACCGATGTTATAATACTGAAATTGTAATGAAAGAGCATGTGACCCAAATATTGTTTGTGATAGGAATATTATTTAGATTTGACTGATTAATGAGTGTAGCTTGATTCCTTTTTAATATTATAAAGAAGATTGAGATAACAATATTGTATCCCAGTTTATAAGATTATATAACTTACTTTGACTTGCCTTTTCAATGAGTCTATCTTTATTCTTTTGGGAGCTCAAATTTTGAATTGAAATTTGAAAACGCGTCATTATGCACTCGACATTGCGAAGTCAAAGAGCATTGTATGGAAATACAATCTTTTACACCTAGATACAACAATAAGGATTTAAATTCTCAGCATGCATATGTTTGTTTTCTATAATTTATTTTGAAAAATGAAGCTCAAACAGTTTTTGATATAGTATTTGTGTTGCTTTATAGCCTATTTCATTGTAAATTATGCGAAATGACTCTTTGATGGGTTGATTCTATATTTCAGCATACAATTCAATTTTTAGTGTCCATTGTGTGTCCTCACCACAATCGTCAAACAATACCAAATGTTAGGGGTTTATCGAGGATCCGGTTACAGTATCTCGCTATCCCTATTTAAATATCTGGTTTATAAGTTTTAGCACCGATTCCATATCTCGTAGTTGACTTTGAATATTTAAATGTGTGCAAATTGTTAGATTACAACAAGACCCAGATACATAATATGTAACAATATTTGGAGGTCGTAGTGGGAATTTTATTTACACGGATAATCTTGAACTCAATAGTCAAACAATTTGTGGTAGTCTCCTGGCGGACAGATTGCCCTAGACCACCCACCATCTCATCATCTGCAACGTGTACATAGAGAAGTGGAACTAACATTAATTTCTGGAGACAAGAGCACGATGGGAAGGAACGAAGGACTTTTGAATGTCCCTCACAAGCGACAAGGTTTCAATGCAAATAGACTCGTGGGTCACCCAGGCACAAGATCCTTGGCCACATGCAGGTCATGCAAGACACTTTGCCACATGCACCCTCATGCAGTATGCTTCTTTTCCCACCTCGACATTGGATCAGTGCTATTCTTAGTAAGGAGATCTCACAATTTATAATCAATAAGTAAAAGCAACTGAAATCTGAAAGAAAATAACATATTCTTTTATTGATGAATTTGGATGATTTTTCAAATTATATGCATTGTCGATCAATCTGGGCAGAAAATGGAAACATAATACCTTATAGAGCACGGCCTTGATATCATCGCCACGTCAATTTTAACATCATATGATCTCATGTTTTAACAAAATTCCTTCCTGCAAAGGAAAGGTTTAACGATTTCTGATATGAACGACATTATTAACCAGTGAGATTTGTTGTCATTTGTTTTATGCTACAACATGAGTTTGGCATTATTTGTAGCAGCGGAGACAAAATCGAGACTCATGAACAGGTATGTATCAGGGGATCCTCACTTTACCTCTCAATGAGCCTAGTGAAAACCTTGTAACCGCCACGAATTATTCCATCTTAGTTCTCTAACTAGCAGGTTTGTCAACCTTGTTACCGCCGCGATTTTAAATTGAACAACAAATTTAGAACATACTCAATTTCTCTATGTGAATTGTGGCAGCATACAATTGATAACTTTAATAGCTTACTCGGGCTAGAAATTGGCTAGGTCGCCATTTCCTTCTTTGATAGTATTTAGTTTTACAGAACCTGTCAAGGATCAAGTTACTCAGCTTTCATATGAAACTTGATAAACACTTCACAACCTATAGAAGCACCAGCGGAGGCATAGAGTACATGATGAAAGGCAACAGAGCTTGATGTTGGTGGTTCTGATACTTGTGCTATGTTTTTTATCTGGTTGTTGATCCAGTATGTCGAGTCGGTAAGTAAAATAAACAACAAAACAATCCACTTTTATCTTCTTTATCTGGAAAAGCAAAAAGTTTTCTGGAAAAACTAAGTTGTCAATATACCGAGTAAAACATAATCATAGTTGCAGGAAGCACTTGTTAACCATATAATTAAGGAGGCATTGAAAAACTTCTAGCGAAGTTAAGTATGATTTCTTTTGCAAATGGCTTGAATTTGTCTCAGTTTTATTTTTAGACCTGACTGTGCAATTCCATAAATTCTTCTGTCCTTGTTTCCACAAATTCTTCTGTTCTTGTTTTGGAAAATTGTTTTAGCTGATTTTGTATATGTTTTTCATCAACATTTGTATATAGATTACAACAAGATAGAGGGATATTCCTTGAGGTTTGAACCTGAAACTTGTATGAACTTCTTTAATTTTACAGTATAAATTATGTATAAGGCCTCTCTGCATAGGCCACAAGATGAGAACCTAGAGGCTCAACCTATGGGCAATTTCTTAATGGAAAAAGTATCTTTTACACAAGAAAACTGGGTAGGAGTTCTAGCTCGAACCTATCAATGTGCGTTCTTTAAGGAGAAAACAATAAAATCGAGCCACTCATATATCGTCCTTACGTTATTCTAGAACAGATGGGAGAGAATTTGAAACAAAGATTACTTTAATTTCTATGAGCCATCAATCTTAGATGGTAATGACGAAGAATAATTTGTTGTGCTTACTCCTGAACTGTTGGTTGCGAAAGTTGTCATGACGCTTGAAGAAGACACAGTTCTTGAGCGCAAGGAACAAGCTATCAGACAAGCAACCATGGAACTTTATCGGATTGGGCTAAAAGAATAGTCACTCCAGGTATAGTTTTTAGTATTGTGTTGTGGCCATTGGCTCCGGAGCTTTGAACAGGAGTTGCACGTAGTATATTTGAATCGGTTCAGAAATTAAAAGTGGGCCAGTTGGCCAAGACAGGAGGCCTGTCATCCTAATACATTTACCAACTTTCCATATAACAGGTATGGATTATATTTTCTAGGGTCATTGATCTATACTTTTTCTGTTACAAAATCAACAAAAGTACCTGAATGCCTGAACTTTTTCCCATGCTGAATAGTTCTGTATCTAGATGCACATAACAATTGGCTTTGAGAATGGTCTTTCCACCTCTGTTACCACTACCTTTAAATCAAATAACTGCTTCAATCGATTTGTGGTTTTTCATCAATATTGCAAAGCTGGTTCTTCAACAACAAATTATTCATGGAATTTAAGGTAGACGAATGGAGAACCTGCCCGAACTGAAACTCAAACTGAAAAGCATAGGTGGCTATGCAACGCTCTCCAAGATCATATTGTTGTAAGGCTTGCTATTCCAGGGTAACTCACCACCAAGCACGTCTCCAACTTCTTTACCACTTACTCTTGTGCTTTGTAATCCCAAAGAATACAACTATATTTAAGCTTGTGCCTTGTAATCCAGAGAATACAACTGTATACCCAATGAAATATATCATTATCGGAACCAACAAGAAGCCAAAGGAAGTTAGCACTGTAGGCAAAGGTAGAGGCGGTGAGATGAGGTGGTGGTTATGGCAGTGGAGGTGGTGTTTGTGGCAGTGGAATTTAATGGCAATTAGTAGGGCATTAAAATAGCCTTTCTAATTCCCAGACGAGCGCCACCGACTGGGAAATAAGACTCTCAAGTTCTAAGCCAGCTGCATTCAAAATAAATAGAATTTAATGTAAAAAAATTAAGAAAAAAAATGATACAAATGTAATACATAGGAAATTTTGCAAAAATAACTGAGTCAACTACCAAACTAATAGCAGTCAGCGTGAAATCGAATCCAATATACCTGCATACCTGCACCTTCGGCAGGTATAATGACATTGCATTTAATAAAGTTACATTGTCCACACTGAATTGTATGCTATGATCTTATGGAAATTTAAAGAGCTATTAAGTAGTTTTAATCTCATTCATATGGTAATGAGATGTTTCACGTGTCATAGCAGCAAGGCTGAAAAGTATCGAGTAAACATGATGAATTGGTGTCTTTAACTCCACTCTCTTGTATCTGGCTTTGGCTTTGGTGCTACTACTACTCCAATTGTTATTCTCTTGAGCTACCTCACCTATCTCGCATGGTCTGTTTAAGCTCCACCCAAAGTTCCAAATTCATTTTACGATGCCACTAAGCTCATTGATTAAGCAACTACGATACACACCTATTTGAATGGAGTTTAAGGACACGACAACTTTATCGAAAAGATAAAACGTTGCAGGTTATTATGTGTGCATGTTAATAGAAGAGATACATGTGTACATTTTAATAGAAGACATGCACAATATTTGTTTAAAAAAAATTGTTTTGATGTTTGCATAAGAACTTTTACATAGATTTTTGCCTTAGACTATGACGTTTACAAATAATGAAAGGCTAGACCACAAATTTTATGCAACTAAATAAGAAGTTAAGAAAGATGGACAAGGGACTCCTCGTTTCGAGAATTCATGGTGCTGAGTCATAGTTCGATGAAAGCCAAAATTTTTTGAGATAATTTTCTTCGTTTTACTCACGTGGCAGATTTGGATTCCATCAATGATCTCGGTCTCGATTTCCTTCACCAACGTATCATAGCAACAAACTCACAACACTGTTATCTTTCTATCTATGCGAGACTTGTAAGTTTTGAGATTCTTGAATAAACAAGAAGAATGGAGGTAAATCCTCGTATTCCCTTGAGTAACATAAACCCGTGTTTGAGGAATAATAATATTTATCTTGCTTCACCCTATGGGATATGTGTGCATAATAATTTAAGTTAGAAATCTTTTATTCAAATTATTTCGTACATATCAAATATGTAAATATGTTTTGTAGTTTGAAGGATATTTAATGATGAAGAAGCATTCGAAACTGGTAGCCCAATTATGCTTCTGTACTTTAAACAATTTCGAAACTGGTAGCCTAATTATGCTTCTATACTTTAAACAATCTCTAAAAATCCAAATTAATTCACTTTAATAATTATTTTAAAACTTTAATATAAATGGCACAACGAGTCTCTATAATCATTGCTTTGTTTCTATTTAAATTAGCATTTGCACGAGAGGTGCAAAAATATGTCGAGAGGGACTTTTTTGCAATTGAGTATTTCTGCAACTTGTTTACAATTCAACATTTTTGAAATTGAGTCTTTTCGCAACTAAACCTTTTCGCAAGTTCTCTTTCAACGGGTGCCTTTCCGGAAGTTCTTTTCTGCAACTCTGTTTCTGCAATAGAGTTTCTGCAATTGGGAGTGGTAATGCACATAAAGCCCAAGCTCTGTAAATTTTCGGCTTTTTGAATTCGACAATGCAAATTGCGGATTGCGAAACACACAAAACCCTTACCATTAAAGCCATAACGAGGACAAAATCTCAAGTGACATGGTTTATTTAAATAAACTTTATTATAAAATTAATAAAATAAGATTGTAAAAAAATTATTTAAGAATTATATATATATAATACTAATGAAAAATAAATGGTTTAATATTTATTTTTAAACATATTTAACTACTTTTATCACTTTTGTTAATAAACATTCACTAATGAATGTTTTTGTTAATTTTATTTGAATTATAATTATAATGGAAAATATTACTATTTTACTTTATTATATTTATGGATTTTTTTTATATAAATATATATATATTACAAACAAAGAACCAAGAAATCATATTAAATTAAATATTTTTTATAAAATAAAATATGTTTAAGGTATAGAAAGTATAAGTGGGAGTGGTAATGCACACAGAGCCCGAGCTCTATAAATTTTTATCTTTATGTATTCCACAATGCAGATTGGTGCGGAACATTTAAAACCCTTACCATTAAAACCATAAACTAACAAACAACGAGGATAAAAGTTCAAGTGATATAGATTGTTTAAATAAATTTTATTATAAAATAAGTATTTTTGAAATATTTAAATAATATATATTTTTAATTAATACTTAAAAATGATATATTTATTTTGTTAATTTGATTTATGTAAATAAAAATAAATAAATAATTTTAAAACCACTTTTCATAAAGTAAATGAAAACTTTTGTTTTTTTTGAAAAACTAAAAAAATGGATTATGGTTTATAATGTGAAAATAAGTTTTAGATGGTTTATCATCTTAAAATAATAATAAAGTTGGATTATGCATCTTTAACAGGTTAGATTATCAATATTTGCTAAGTTAAATTGTTTATTATGTGAAAAATAGTTTTAAATAGTCTATCATGTGAAAATAATAATAATGTTGGGTTATTAATATTTGTTAAGTTTTAAATTGTTGTTGTTGTGAGCAACAGATCTCATGGAGCCCCACTTATCCTTTAAATGGCTTTTGGAGTAGTGATCTTCCTAGGGGATTTTTAAAACTGTAAGTATTGTGTTTTGGACTTAATAAAATTTTCTTGTAAACATTGCGGAAGCACACTTTTCTTTTACACATATTTTGGGTTTCCACAACCCGCAATCCGCATCCCGCAATGCGGATCACGAAAGTCTTTTTTATTTAGGTTTTCGAAAATATTTTTCCCGCATCCCACAACCCGCAGATGCGGATTGCATGAGTTAGAATTTTCTTTCAATAAAACTTTGTCTTTCTGCAACCTGCAATGCGAATTGTAGATTGCGGAAATCTTTTTCAAAATTAAACGTTTACTTTCCGGTTCTGCCTTCTGCAATGCATATTGCGGAAAGCAGAAAAGTCATGTTTTGCACATTTTTGTTCTTTCGGTTCCGTAAACCGCAACCCGCAATGCGGATTGCAGAAAATGGAAACTCAATAAAATCATCATTTGTAACAATGCTTACCCGCAAAACGCAACTCACAAATCTTTGCGGATTGCAGATTGCGGAAGTTTAGCACTTTTTCCTTGGCCAATAATTTTATCCCGCATTTCGCAACCCACATTGTGGATTGTATAAATCATAAAATCCAAAGTTTTATGCCTCTTTTCACTTTTGCATTTTGGTTTCTCGCCTTGATCTCATCCATCCATTTCTGCAAGATCTACGACCTAGATCTATTTTGTCGTTGAGTCTTGTCCATTATTTAATTCATTTGAATTCACAAAATATTCACCATTTCAATTGTGATTTTTACTGCATTTGAAGATTTTAATGCCAATTTCTCTCATTTGGCTCACTGATCTTTTGATCTCCAATATTTTTTGCTGGTAAGTGTCTTACCCTTCATGGTCATTTTTTCTGTTATTTTTTAATTGCTGTAGATTTTAACCATGGCTACCAAATTTTTACCAGAATTTACCTCCAAGATGTCCATGAAAACCAGGTTTAAGACTGCTCTCCAAGAGTAGAAGAGAAAGGATCCCGATGCCGGAATTTTCACTGACACCAGTCGGCGTATTTCAGAAACCCTTCACCTGGATTGGTCGAGAATTGACTCAATATTCGATAATGATGATTTCTCTCATTAGGTGGGGGCTGCGGCATGGTCATCGACAATGCTCCCAAATTCAAAGCACTTCTCCTCTTCGTCGAGGTATACAGTTTATTGTCCCAATTTTTCATTATTTTCTTTTTATTTTCTAAAAAATCTAAGAGTTGTGAATGTTATTTTTTTATATTTATTTTTAAATAAATCCTTGAGATTTATTTTTAAAAGTTTTTAAATAAATTAAAATTAATTAAGTTATTTAACCAACCATTTAAATGGGTTATCATGTGAAAATAAGTTTTAAATGGTTTATCATGAGAAAAAAATAACAAGAGGCATGTGGTGGCAAACGGTCCTCGATATTGCCACATCATTTTTCAATGAAAAATGCTTTGGGAAGAGTAAGAAGGAACACTCTAGGAGCATTTTGGAGGAGAATTTTTTCTATGCAACACTTCCAAAGATCTTAAAATTACTATCTGTCATTACATAATAAAACAAAACTAAGGGGGGTTATATCATTGAACATTGAAAAACACGCATCAACTGTGGCAATATGACACTATTTGAAAAAAACATAAAAGTGTAGAATTGCAGAAGCAAATCATTTGTTATCCATGATAGTAATCAACAACATATTATTAAATAGAAAAAAAAAAACATTGTCTCTTATCATTAGAATAGAGACATTATAAAGATTGTGTTATTAAAAACATAATTCAATTTCATGGAAAATGTTATATATTTCAAACTTTTGTGCTAACATATATAACAAAATAAGAACCATCTCACTGGATACACGAACTTGATACAAGGTTAAATATCAGACTAATTTAACTCTGCTAATAATTTATGTGTTGTTGCAGCTTGACTATGGTCATTTGTATTATTTGAGATTTTGGCTTGAAGATCGTTAGTTTGATGGATGCAATGGATTGCCTTAAATTCTCAAGTATAAGAACATAAATTTAGTCTTGTGCGCTCGATACAAGAACCTGATACACGTTTAATATCATACTAAGTTAGATTGCTAATATGAGCTTTTAATGTCTAGGAGAAGTTTATCTAACTTGTAAACTATTAAATAGGTTTCCTACTTAAATCAATTCCAAATATTGTTATGGGTCTGCATGCTTTCAAATTTACGTAGTTGGGAATTCTTAACCATCATGTAGATAATCAAACTATGTTCTCAAAATCTATAAGCTTGCACTAGTTTTTGAGTTTGTTTCCATATCTTTATTACAAGTTTTATGCAACATAAGTAGTACTTGTCATTGATTATTTGCACATGTTGGGAATAATCGGCATACCCAAAACTTGAAAATGTTATAGTGACATGGGATCGACACATAATATTTCTAGGCTTTAATTTTTTAGACTAGGTTGAAAGAACTATAGGGTGAATCCGCGGACCTGGGTAACACTTTTTGGCAAGCGCATTTCGGCAAAAACAGAAAAATGTACCTCGGTCGAGGGCTTGTTAAACCCTCGACCGAGGTCTTAATATCTCGACTGAGGTTTTATCAAGCCCTCGACCGAGGTTTTGTTCAGCCCTCGACCGAGGTATTTCTTAACCCTCAGTCGAGGTATTAAAACCTCGACCGAGGGTTAATAAATACCTCGGTCGAGGTACATACCTCGACCGAGGTGCCTGTGTCGAAAAAATTATAAAAAGAGGCCGTGAGGGCCACGGCCGTTTTTTTGCAAAATTTCACTGTGGAAGCTCGATCGAGAAACAACGGAATAGAGGCATAAGGATTGGCACCCCGAAGCAACCCAAGCACCCCGAAGCAACCCAACCTCGTCACGATGGAGTTGGAGCCAAGAGGTAACAGTTTAAATAATTGTTTTTCAATTTAAATGGAATTTAAATTTTTTTTTTATAAATTTGTAAAATTTGTTTTAAAATTTGGTAAATGTATGTTTTTATAATTTTCATGTTTAAAATGTGTACCGGCAAGCAGAAATGCTGCCAGATTTTTGAAAATTTGTAGTTAAATTGAATTTTTTTGTTAATTTGTTATATATATATATAAATTATGTCAACCGGTAGCGTTCATGCTACCGGTTTAATTTTGAAATGTGTCCCGGGCAAGCCGAAATGCTGCCCAATTTTTTTCAATCCTCCGTGACTTCATGGAGGATTGAAAAAAATCCATAAAACACCAACTAAACAAACCTATATGAACCATAGAGACAATTAATCAACTGTAGGCCCGAGACAAATAAAAAATTTATTTGAAATTGGTTAATAAGTTATAATATTAATAAAAAATCCCCATACCCCACCCCCTTTTTTCAAAACATAAATTAAACCTACCATTTAATCTGACCTCACTAACCCTACTTAACCCCCCCCTCAATATTACTACCTTACCCCCTACTAACCCCAACTAACCCTATTCACCCCTACCTAAATTCATATCTAAACCCTATTAATACCTTACTAAATCCATATTAATACTAACTTAAACCCCTACCAAACGCCTACTTAAAACCCCCTAACTAAACCCTACCAAACCCCCTATTTAAACCCCTATCTAAATTCATACCTTTAACAAATTAATACCTCCCTAAATCCCTATTAATAATCCCTAAACCCCAACCTAACCCTCCCAACCTAAACCCAACCTAAACCTATCAATATCAATCAATATATATATATATTATATATATCAATATATATATAATAATTTGTATTCGTATTAAATATTAGTTAAAGATTAATATATATATATATATATATTATATAATTAAAACCATGGTTAACCAAAACCAATGATGTTTTCCCATGTTTGACCATAGTTGACCACATATGACCATGGTTGACAATGTATGACTATGTTTGACCATAATTTGCTATGTAAAATCATGTTTGACCATAGTTTACGTTGACAAACCATTTCGAGCATCATTCATATAGTCAAACATGCTTCACCATCGTTGACCATGACAAGTAATGTTTGATCATAGTTGATCATTGGCAATGGTCAACCATGTATGCCTATGGTTGACCATAAGTGACCTTATTTTAAGCATATTTGGCCAAGGTGAAACATGGTCAACCATGTTCAAACATTGACATGGTTGAACATTGCCATGGTTGACCATGCTTTACCATGTTTAACAATGGCTGACCATGTATGACTATGTTTAACCATACATGGTAACCATTGACTTTGGTTGACAATAGTTATTTTTTACTAAGGCTAATATAGATTAACAGTGGTCAACCAGTTATGCCTATGTTTCACCATAGTTGATCATTTTTTACAGTAGTCAACCATGGCCACATATGGTCAAACATTGAAATGTTTAACCATAGTCAAACATGTTTTCCCACATCTAACCATGCAAAGTAATTTTTAGTCATAATTGATTATGGGCTACCATTGTTAACCATGGATGAGCATAGTTGACCATCATTAGACATGGTTGACCATGGCTAATGGTGTTTA
>LPNX010976951.1:0-23186 GCA_001517045.1 Pseudotsuga menziesii | reverse complement strand
TCAAAATTCACATGGCATATATGCATTTTGAGGGCTTCTATCTAGCACATGAGTAAAAAATCAGGTTTTCATCGCCAAATTTGGCCAAAAAGTGTTACCGATCTTCATGGAATCACCCATATAGCCTATTACATTCATTGACTCATTTCCCCAACCATTTCATGACCAAAAGACTCGACAACCCTCAAGTTTACTAGTTGGAAATTCTAAAAATTGCCTAGTTTCCAATGCTATCTCTCTTGTATATGTTGTTGTAATGTCTTGTATGTATTTAATTGGTTGGACAGCCATATCATTGGCCTTCATAGGGATGTTGTTCCATATGTTTGGAATTTCTTTTACCATCCATGGATCAAATATCAAGTCCCCAAACCCTCCAAGTTTGCTTAATTGCAATTGTGATCTAGTTGCTTACTCTTCTCTCCCTATGAACCCATTCGCTCATGGAGACACCATACCTATGATATTTTCTGTTGTATATGACATATATTCTAATATTCCAAAGCCTCATAATATTTGTTATAGATTTATGAAGGTGCTTCATCAAATTGGAAAGAAGGTTCATGGTTTTAATAACCAACGTAGATCCAAATCCTAGGTTCTATCAAGTGCCGAGAGGGATCAAACCTCTCAGGTGCAAACCTCTTCTTAGGTATCCATCGATTTGATTCAAACCAAAAGACATCTTTTTATTTAAGGCCCACATATAATATTTTTATTATTAATATTTAATATTATTTATGGCCGACATATAATATTTTTTATTTTGTTAGGAACAAACATTACAACATTTCTCCATACATGGTTTTAAAACCACTTGCAAGGCCCTCCTACAACCATGGGTTGTTTAGGAGGCCTTGCACATGGTTTTAAAACCATGTGCAAAGCCCTCCTAAACCATGTACAATAAAACCATGGGTTGCACATAGTTTTAAAACCATGTGCAAAGCCAACATTTTTTTGAGGATAATTCAATTTGTTATCTTTTATTATTTTTTTAGGTACAAACATTACAACATCTCCCCCATATTGTGTTTTTTTCCTGACCCATATTTTTTTACGGATAATTAAATTTTTACTTTTTTATTGTTTTGTTAGGTAGGACGATTACAACATCTCCCCCATATTAGATTGTTTTTTTGGCCGACATTTATTTTGGCCTATAATTAATTAAATATTTTTTTATTAATAAAAATAACGTTATGTAACGTTACAAGATCTCCCCCATACTGGGCTGTAGAGCGCCTCTCGGCGCAATGATATGGCAGCTACACATGAGACAACTTTTGTTGAATATTTTGATGTTATTTGGGAAAGAGTGTGTAGAGATATATTTTCCATGGTTGATTATGCTATTAGATCAGACTATGCTTGCAGCAAAATACATTCTTATGATGCCCCTCCATCATCAAATGATGACCATCAAATGGCCTCTCCACATGATCTTTGTCTGCAACACTTTGATGCATTGATGCATGATATTGGCATCCACAACATCTTCACCAAGTCCATCACCAATAATTTGTTCTTTAAGCTCATTCAAGTGAAGAAGAGGACCTATTGAAGACCTTTTTTATCATCTTTGTCATAACCATTTTTTGAAGGGAGTTTTTTTCCAATGAGGTTTTCCTCCTTACCTCAGTTACATGGATTAATAAACTTTGTTGTAAAAGGTGACTTGCCAAGGCCTTAATATATCATTTTGAATAAATTGTACTAAGTTTGGATTACGGGGGGTGTTGGAAGAAGAATACATCCTTAGTACCATATTTATGATCTTTGGCTAATTTCATTTTCTTTCATGTAGTGATATCCTATGCTTTAGACTAGGGAAGTTGATCCATCAAGATATCTAGTTATTTTGGCTTGTTCACACCTACAACAACACTCCATGTTATTCAACCAGTACATGTGTGCCCTCATTAATGACATGAGTGCTCACATTCCTCCTTTTGTGGAGTTTGGTTTGACTAGGGGTGCTAGTAGTGTATTTGATCCATTTTGTCTCTCCTGTGAGCATTTATTACCACATTGAGCCTCCCACTCACCTCTATCTTCTCACCCACACATGCCTTGGACTCATTAATTCACAAACACACTTCACCAATGTTCACACCTTGGTTCGTGACTATTTAGGCTGAGTTGGAGCTCCATTGGTCCACCTATGGGGGATTGAGGTCAAATATTACCATGACACATGTACACTCCGAATTGGCTTCTCAAGCCTCATGAATTTTTCCCAATGTACTATAAGTATGTACCATAACATATACAAGATGTACACTAATAATATGATCAGTTATTAGCACCATTCACATGTGTTATTCCAGATATTTTCAATCTCTTTTGTTGTTCTCTTGCACATTTTGTCAAATACTTTGAGTGTGAAAATTTCTCTAGCTCCTAGATCTCACTGAGAAGAAAAATATCACAAAAAAATACAAGGCTAGATTCAATGCTAGAAATTTGTCTTAGAAAGAGGGAGTCAATTATGATGATACGTTTCCTCATGTGGCTCGATATACTTCCATCAGATCGATCATTTCTATTGATTCATCTATGGGATGGAATTTGCATCAAATGGATGTCAAAACAACCTTTCTCAATAGTATTATTGAGGAAGAAGTGTATTTTGAACAACCAGAAGTGTTTTTCATCCATGGAAAGAAATCTCATGTATGCAAGTTGAAAAAGGACTTGTATGGACTCAATCAAGAACCTCATGCTTGGTATGGATGAATAGACATATTCCTGGCGAGTCTAGGATTCACCAAGAGTGATGCAAACCCCAACCTTTACCACAAGGTTGTAGATGATGAGCCACTAACTTTGGTACTATATGTTGATGATGTGTTATGTATGTTTCTCACTGGAAATGAGAAACTTATCATGTGGTGTAAGAAGAAACCTGCCTCTGAGTTTGAAATGAAGGATCTTGGATTGATGCATTGCTTCTTGAGATTAGAAGTATGGTAGAGGAAGAAGAAGATTTTCCTAGGTCAAGGAAAATAACCATAGATATACTAAAGAGATTCGAAATGTTGGACTGCAAGTCCATAGCTACTCCAATGGATTCAAATTTGAAGAAGATGAGAGATTCTGCTTCATATTCAAATTTGATTGATTCCAATATATATCATCATATGATTGAGTCCTTGATGTATCTGACGAACACCAGACCACATATATGTTTTATTGTGAATGCTCTCAGTCAGTTCATACATGAACCGAGGCATATTCATTGATTTGTTGAAAAACATGTGCTCGGATACTTACACGACACTATGGGATATGGTCTACAATATGATTCAGAATGTGACTTGATATTGAAAGGATTTACAGACTCAGATTGGGCCAGATGCACTGCAGATAGGAAGAGTACTTCAAGATGTTGTTTCAGTTTGGGTTCTGCAGTAATTTCTTGGTGCAGTAGGAAGCAGAACTCAGTAGATCTTGGTACTATAGAGGCTGAGTATATGGTTGCTAGCATAGCAGCCTGAGAAGCAGTTTGGAATCATAAACTTCTTGTAGGTTTGATAACTAGAGATGTGTGCAGATGTGAGTGAATATTGTATTTCACGACAATTTGAAGCATATAGAGATTTGGTATCACTTCATATGTGATATGGTGCAGAAAGTTTTTGGTCGAGTTACAGTATATTCCGGCAGATGACCAGATTGTAGATATTCTCACCAATCCTCTTCCCTTGGTGAAATTTAAATACTTCCGTGGAAGACTTGGAGTAGTGGAGAACGTATACCTCCTTCAAAGGGAGAGATAACAAAGATATTTACTATGCTTTTTCCTAGGTGCCTTTACTCATTCATATTATCTGTCAAGTATGGGAGAAATCCCATTGGGAGATGAGATAGACAGGTAGTAGATGGTTGGGTTCACACAAGTGCCTTTTCTTCTCTAGATGCTCAGCCAGGTATGAGAGAAATCCCATCGATAGATGAGTTGGACAGATAATATTTGGTCGTGTGATTGCACAGGTACCTGTACTCATTCAGGTTCTCATCCAGGTATGGGAGTTTCACATCAAAAGATGAAATGAACATGCAGTATATGGTCGTGCACATTTGCTTGTTCAATATCTCAATCTAGGTATGGTAGTATCCCATCGACAAATGAGACAAACATACAATAGGTGGTCATGCACATTTTCTCGTCCATAATCTCAAGCTAGGTATGGGAGGATCCCATTGACAGTAGAGACGGACAGGTAGCAAAATATATTCTCTCAGACATCTTGGTAGAACTAATTCAGAATGACACTTCTCAAAGACAACCTTCAGTACGTATAGAGATGACGGAAACAGTATAGAGGTACAGATGAAACCCTGATTTTCATGATGCTGATGAAGACCGAAGAATAGGTTCCTTGTTGAGAGGGAGTGTTGGAGTTTGTGAAACTTTGAAAGATATTATTATTTTGTACCTCCTAAGGGACTTTAAATTGTTGTAATCAATGATGTAAACCCTAGAAAGAACAATGTAAGCCTTGGGGTGAAAATCAAGTAAAAGAAAAAGATAAAAATAAATTATTAATATATATTTTATTGCTCCCCCAAGAGAAGTCGACCCCAGTTAATTTTCCACTTGGAAAATTAGTATAAATAGGAGACGCCCCTCCTCATTATACCACACATTCAATTAAGTGAAATTTGCATCACTGGGAGAGAGAAGTTCGTACCTACTTAAGGAGAATACTGTTTTGGGTTTTCTATCTCTGGAAAATACTTCTTTCTTTTCTCTCTCTTCTTTGTATACTATTCTCGGAATGACGGAATTATCATCTCTATACAAAGGTTGTTGGGTTTTCTCCCATTTGGTTTTCCCAGGATAAAAAATATTGTGTTATTGTTTTGTGATTTGTCTTTCTTCTAGTGATCCTATTGGTAAATGAAATTAAGATACACTATTATAATCTTGTGAAAATATAACAGTTCAAACATGTACTTTTTTATTTTTGTCTTGGGCTATTGGATATTTTGAGTGATGTGCACCTCTCTCTTTGGCTTCTCGCGAATGATGAATGGTGGATGGTGATATTTCTAAGGTGTCTACTATATTTCAAGGTTGATCCTAAGAATGGTTGTAATAACTCATGGCTAAGGAAAGGCCTAATGTTGGGCATTCTGTTGTCATTGAAGTCAAAGTTGGCATGTATTGTTGTTGATGTTGACGTCATCATTGAACAAGTGTGTAGAGCTTGGTGAACCCAAGATTAGATTTGAAGTACTGAAGTTAGTTTGAAGAAATATAAAAAATCTTGGCCAAAGTGAAGTGAACCTACAAGCTAATTGAAGAATCCATTAAGCCATGAAGATGTCACATGAAGCCATGAAGTCTAATGAAGAATCCCCTAAAATCCATGATGATGTGACCATATAATGTGTATGGTTGCTGGCATAGCAGTCCGAGAAGCAGTTTGGATTCATAAACTTCTTATAGGTTTGATAATTAGAGATTTGCGCGGATGTGAGTGAATATTTTATTTCATGACAAGTCGAAGCATATAGAGATTTGGTATCACTTCATATGTGATATGGTGCAGAAATTTTTTGGTCAAGTTACAATATATTCCAACAGATGACCAGACTGCAGATATTCTCACCAATCCTCTTCCCTTGGTGAAATTTAAATACTTCCATGGAAGACTTGGAGTAGCATAGAACGTATCCCTCCTTGATAGGGACAAACGATAGAGATATTTACTATGCTTTTTCCTAGGTGCCTTTACTCATTCATATTATCAGTCAGGTATGGGAGAAATCCCATCGGGAGATGAGATAGACAGATAGTAGATGGTCGGGTTCACACAGGTGCCTTTTCTTGTCAAGGTGCTCAGCCAGGTATGGGAGAAATCCCATCGATAGCTGAGTTGGACAGATAATATTTGGTCCTATGATTGCACAGGTACCTCTACTCATTCAGGTTCTCATCCAGGTATGGGAGTTTCACATCGAAAGATGAAACAAACATGCAGTATATGGTCGTGCACATTTTCTTGTCCAAGATCTCAATCCAGGTATGGGAGTATCGCATCGACAAATGAGACAAACATACAATAGGTGGTCATGCACATTTTCTCGTCCATAATCTCAAGCCAGGTATGGGAGGATCCCATCGGCAATAGAGACAGACAGGTAGCAGAATATATTCTCTCAGATATCTTGGTAGAACTAATTCATAATGACACTTCTCAAAGACAACCTTTAGTACATATAGAGATGTCAGAAACAATATAGAGGTATAGATGAAACCCCGATGTTCGTGATGCTGATGAAGACCGAAGAATAGCTTCCTTGTTGAGAGGGAGTGTTGGAGTTTGTGAAACTTTGAAAGATATTATTATATTGTACCTCCTAAGGGAGTTGAAATTGTTGTAATCAATCATGTAAACCCTAGAAAGGACAATGTAAGCCTTGGGGTGAAAATCAATCAAAAGAAAAAGATAAAAATAAATTATTAATATATATTTTATTGCTCCCCCAAGAGAAGTCGATCCCAATGAATTTTCCACTTGGAAAATCAGTATAAATAGGAGGCGCCCCTCCTCATTATGCCACACATTCAATCAAGTGAAATTTGCATCACTAGGAGAGAGAAGTTCGCACCTGCTTAAGGAGAATACTGTTTTTGGTTTTCTATCTCTGGAAAATACTTATATATTTTCTCTCTCTTCTTTGTATACTATTCTCGGAATGACGGAATTATCATCTCTATACAAAGGTTGTTGGGTTTTCTCCCATTTGGTTTTCCCAGGATAAAAAATATTGTGTTATTGTTTTGTGCTTTGTCTTTCTTCTAGTGATCCTATTGGTAAATGCAATTAAGATATACTTCTACAATATTGTGAAAATATAACAGTTCATTCACAAACTTGTAGTAAAGGTTGGGGTTTGCATCACTCTTGGTGAATCCCAGACTCACCGGGAACTCGTCTATCCATCCATACCAAGCACGAGGTGCTTGCTTGAGTCCATATAATGCCTTTTTCAGCTTGCATGTGTGAGACTCCTTTCCATGGACAACAAACCCTTCTGGTTATTCAATTTATACTTATTCTTCAATAATACCATTGAGAAAGGAAGTCTTGAAATCCATATAATGCAACTTACATCCCATACCTGAAGCAAAAGCAATGATCGATTTGATGGAATTTTATCGATCCATAGGAGAAAACGTCTCATCATAATTGACTCCCTCTTTCTGAGAACCCCTAGGCAAAAAATATGGCCTTGTATTTTTCAATACTCCCATTTGCTCAATGTTTAATTTGGTATAGCCATCTGGAAGTTACAACTGAATTCCCCTCAACTCGATACAATCTCCCACAAATCATTTTTCATGATGGATCAATATTCTTCCATCATGGCATCCTTCGAAACTTGGTGTCTGGATGCTTCTTCATAAGTGATGGGTTCTGAGTCAATGATGTGACTCATCAATGCCACATAACTGGAGAACCTCTGAGGTCATTTTCTTTCTCATAAAGAACTGTGTGGGGCTTCATGCCCCTCTACATTTTGTAAGGTCTGTTGCTCCCATCTAGGTCTTTTTCGGCTTACTACCATGTCTTCGGGAATATCAATTGTCGTGACTGGATCAATAGGATCGATCGGTTCATCTTTCTTTGCTAATTCATCATGAACAGGAGGGGAAGATTATCTCCTCTCCATTTCTTCATCATCAATCTCCATTTCTAATCCTCTACTTTTCATGACATCCATTTACTCTTCAAAGATCACATTCTTGCTCACTTCAATCTGTCTGGATCCTCGGATATAGATTCTATAGGCCTTTGAAGATTCACTGTATCCCACGAAAGTTCCCTTATTTCCTGAAGTTTCTAACTTTCTCCTTTTCTCCTTGGGAACATTTATGTAAACTGGATGGCCAAAGATATAGAGGTGACCCACTTCTGGTTACTCCTGTAAAGGCTTCTTCAGGTGTCATGTTCTTCACTATCTTATGTGGGAATCTATTTTGTACATATACAATTGTTCTCGATGATTATGCCCATAAGAACATGGGTAGACTCTAGTCATGAATCATAGCTTTGGCTTCCTCCACAATTGTTCTGTTCTTTCTTTCAACAACCCCTTTTGGCTGGGGATTGTATGGAGTTGTAAGCTCCATCTTAATTCCTTCTTCTTTGCAGAAATAATTGAATTTCGTAGAGGTATATTCTCCACCATTATTTGATCTTAGGATCTTGATCCTCTTCCATGAAAAATTATTGACCTGTGCTTTGAACCCCTTGAATTTACTGAGTAATTCCTTGGATTCCTTGGTCTCAAGAAAGTAGATCCAAGTCTTCCGTGAGTAGTCATCAATGAAGGTCACGTAGTAATGATATGGGCCACACAAGTCAGAGTGCACTAGATCCAAGATTTCTTTGGTTCTTCTCTCACTATCTGGGAGGGATTTCTTGGCATTCTTGCCAAGTGCACATCCTCTACATGTTCCATCATGGTCTACCTGTAGCACTGGTATACCTGTAGCTATGTTCTTCATTGATGGGAGAGCTCTGTAATTTAGATGAGCTAGTCTTGGGCTTCGATTGGTGGAGTGTTTAGTCGATACAAGTTCTCCTCTCTCATACCATTTACTTTGGCTATATCCATGCTTGACTTATTCTACCAAGCAAGTAGTTTTCCATCTGAAAATGCTACTTTATATCCTTTCTCTTCTAAGGCTGATATAGAAACAAGGTTTATTTTCATACAAGGTACATAGAGCACATCACTTAAATGTAGAGTGTAATTAGACACTAGCTGAAGGGAGGTAGTCCCATATTCCTTCATAGTGTAGTTGGAATCATCAACAAGTACAACTCGAAGATGAGCATCCTTCTCAACTACTTCTGAGAGATTTTCTTTATATCCTGTCATGTGTCTAGATGCACCACTATTTATGAGCCAAGTATCACTAGTGGTGGGAACGATACCTGATAGGGTTGATATGAAGAAGAATTGTCTACGATATTCATTCTTCTGTTTCTTGTCATGATGATATTGTTCTACATCAGTAGTTGAATCTCCATCCTTCCTTTTGATTGAACTTTGATAGCTATTGGCATAATGACCATATTTCTTGCACTTGTAGCACTCTATCTGAGATAAATCCTTTGTCTCTTGTTTCTTATGATCTAAGGAAGGACTTGATCTCTTATCTTGGTGCTTATTATTGAAGGACTTCCTTCCCCCTCCCTTTCCTTTCTTGGCATGAGATATGAATTCTTGATTCTCCTTAGGTTGAGTGCTATGAAGTCTTTGTCGTGCTGTGATTCTTGTTTCTTCCTGAGTGCATTTTGCCCATAGCTTATCAAATTCGGGAAACTTGGTTTGACCACTTATAGTTTGGATGAAACACTCCCAAGATGGTGGGAGACCATTTAAGGTGGTCATAATGAGATCTTTTTCTTCAATATTGTCTCCATTGGACTTTAGCTTGTCCT
Organism: Pseudotsuga menziesii; assembly: GCA_001517045.1. Taxonomy (NCBI): domain Eukaryota; kingdom Viridiplantae; phylum Streptophyta; class Pinopsida; order Pinales; family Pinaceae; genus Pseudotsuga; species Pseudotsuga menziesii. Next base: position 13,716 of record LPNX010976951.1, on the reverse strand, counting down.
AGAGCTCGGTGATCCTCATCAAATATGAGGCAATATTCTCAGACTTCGTCATCTTCATATTCGACAGTTGATTCCTCTATGTGAGAGTCACATTGATGCTACTGTGTTCAAATATATTATTTAGGGTTTTGAACATCCTCCTCGTCGTGGTCTTTTCTGAGATCTGAGGAACCAAGTGCTCTCTAACTGAGTCCACTAAAATCCTCCTTGCTTTTGCATCATTCTTTCTCCAGCAAGGTTTGTCTTCTTCGGCTTCTGGTTCTGGGACCTTTTCCTTTAGAACATGTAATAGGTCATTTTATTCTTAGTATAATAATAACCCTATACTTCCAGGGGATGAAGTTGGAATCCCCTTCCAAACGATCTTCAACCTTCATGCTAATCATATTGACTGCAGATCTGGATCTGAGATCCTACCAGAGGCTAGGTCAAAAATGAAAGTTGGAGTTTTGGAAAAATGACTCCATAGATAAATTTTCCCTAGAGAGGCAAGTTGAGTAGAGGTAGAGTCTAGCTAAAAATGTGGAGAAACTAGGTCAAAAATAGAAACCCTAATTTTTGTTGTAGTTGCAAAATTCGGTCAAAATTGAAAATTCTCAGAATTGAATTTTGTCTTCACCAAAAGATGCGCCCTCCTTAGAGAAAAATTCCCAAGGCTATTTTTCTGCCAAAAGGTTGAGTGAAGATCTTGAAAGATGAAACCCTAGTTTCGGAAGGTTTCTAACAGAGTTCTAACAATGGCTTCTTCTAGCATTGCTCTGATACCATGCTATATTTTTAATATTATAGCAGTATATCTTAATTGCTTTTATCAATAGGATCACTCAAATATTGGCAAAGCACAAAGCAATAACACAAGTATTTTTCACCTGGGAAACCCAAATGGTAGGTAGCCAAACAACCTTCGTCTAGAGATAATAATTATGAGATCAAAGTACAATGAAGAAAGAAAAAGAAAAATATGGAAATGCTTTCCAAATATGGAAACCCTGAAAACAATCTTCTTCTACAGTGTATGTGAACTTCTCTCTCTCCCAGAAAACTGCACACTTCTCTGAGTTGTTGTGTTGCTGATGTGTGTAATAATGAGGGGTGCCTCCTATTTATACTGTTTTCCCACTAAGGATTTAAATGGGGCCAACTTCACTTGGGGGAGCAATATACTTTTATATTTATTATTTTATTTTATTTCTTTTATTGTTGGCTTTTCACCCCAAGGTTTACATTGTTCTTTCTAGGGTTTGTATGAATGATTACAACAAGTTCAACTCCCAAACGAGGACAATAAGAATAGCTTTTGATGTTGTACAAACTCCAACAGAAGAAGCCCCAAAGCAAGTACATAATCCCCAAATGTATGATAAATAAACCTCAAATTTGATTGAAGAAAAAAATTATGAAGGACACTGCAAATGCATGCAAAACCTCCATGGATTGATATCCCTCATCAAGTTGTTTCCAATGGTAGGTGGCACACCACGTGTTTCCTCACAGTTAAAGACATATTCCCTCTTGAAGAAAACTAATGTCAAAATATATGCAAGTCGACTCTCTTTAGCAGTCAAAGGTTAATAATAAAAAGAAACCACAAGTTATTCCAGTCAAATGCAAAAGCAATTGTATAAATAGACATAAAGTGCACCCTAATTTTTGGAGAAAGTCGACCAACATGATAGAGGTCAAAGAAAAGGAAAATAAGGTGCAAAAGAAGAAAAAGACTAAGGAAGGGGGGTGCAGATTCCAATGTAAGAAAAGGAAAAGCATGGAATCCTGTGATGATTGTTTTGGGGATGTGCTAAGAATTGATTCTGGGTTTACCATATCACTGTTTTGGTGGAAATAATTGGCATACTCTTCTGGAAATATTTGGAGCAGTTTTGAAAGCATTCTTAAGGTTTGTTGTGGCACATGTTGAGGATAGTTTGTTATAGATCTGAAGTACATCTTTGCAGATTAAGAGTTGTTTGGGATAGCTTATATTGTGGATGTTGTGAAAAATTTGTAGACCTACATCTTAAGCATGAAGAGTAATAACCAAAATTTGACATAGTTGCATAATTGGCTCTAATTAATGAATTGATTGAGCGCTTAAGGAAAAGTTGGAAACAAAACATTAAAAGCTTGTAACTGCTTAAAGACATTTTGGAAATACCATGAGATGATAGGGATGAAAATGTAAAGAAGAAACTCAAGGTAAAACTAAAGTATAAAGGACAATAGAAAACACAGTGAAACAATTATAGAAACAATTGGAGCAGATTAAGCAGAGAATTCAAGTGACAGACTTAGGACTATTTGAGAATACCTTTGGGAAACCTTTTGGTATATGCTAGAACTAAGAGTTATCCAAAAAACTAAGTACACTTAGAATAATATTAAGAAAGAGAGAGAATCGAGAATAGACCTGAATACAGTTGGAAGAAATTGTCAAGCACATTGACAATAATTAAGGAAAAGAACAAATAATACTTTTCATACCGGCATCTATACAAGTCGTAGCTTGTATCTCAAGAGGTTGAAGCCTCTTTCATGTTCGAGCAAGACAAGAAGGGAGTTGTATCTCCCTATCAACTGTAACTAACAAAACCCAAGGGGTTGGAGCCTCCTCTAGTTGGAGCTGGAAAAAATAGAGATTGGTATCTCCTCATGTTTATGTAAAAAACTATGATTATTATTAAGTGTCCATATACATCTTGTGTCTACTTGTGTATTATTTGTTGATAAAGCTCACATTGATGACCACTTGCAGATAATGATTAATGAATGTTAATGAATGCATAAATGTGTTTGTTGAAGTTTTCAGTAGAAGGAAAAGGTAATTACAGAGCAGAACATTGATTCACCACCACTACCACCCTCTCTTAGTGTCCCTACGATGTTCAATACTTAAGAAGTATCTCTTGCTCTCTTTTTTTATGTTTGTAAAATCTCTCCATTTTCTTGTTTTACGTTGCTTGTGCATCTAGGGAAAGGTAAATTAGGGTTTTTAATTGACATCTTGTCTACTTTGTTTGAGGAGACCTTCCTCTTGAAGGAGATATCCATCGTGCCTGGGAGTTCATGTTTTTCGCTAATTAGGGTTTTAGGCTACTTTGACCTAGTATCAGGTTACTAGCCTCTTTCCCTAGTTGGTAAATATTGAATAGCCAAATTGAGTAGGAATGTTTATCTCAATTTCTAATTGCCCTAGGGTTGAAAAGAATAAAGGTAAAACCCCTTCCCATCACTCTTTCTTATCAAAATTCTCTCGTACATTTATTACAAAAAAATCCAAAAAAATATAATATCAAAAAACCAAAAAAAGTTGGAAAATTTTGTATCTCAAAAAATACTTGCAATTTGCAAATTGTATATAGAGGAATAAATGCAAAATGCACCCTAGTTGAATTAATGGTATATATTTGAGTGTTTTGATCTTGTGGTTGAATTGTGAAATATCTTATTTTTTTGTGCCAAATAGGGTTTGTATTGCAGATCTGTTATTGCAAGTACAGTAGGTACAAAGATCTTCTTAGGAAAATTTGAAGACCCCCAAAACAAGGTTTTGGGCCTAAATTGACCCCCAAGGGGTCGAAGGTTCACTAGGGAATGTGTTAAGCAAGACCACTCTGTATTGAAGGTTGTTAGAAGACCCATTTTCAGAACTATTTTGAGGCCTCCTCTTCACCCTCTTTCTTATCCCCCTATGCTCCTATACAAGGTACAAATTTTGTGGTAAGGGTGACATTGTTATGATGGAGTTTTATCAAGTTTTCTAATATACATTCACTACTACAATCTTATAGCAATTTGATGATATATTTCTTGGGGTCCATCATTAGAGGAAATTTCAACTCAAAATGGGATTTTTAACTTTTATTCAAATTCCATGTCATCATGTGTTAGCCAATGAAATCGCTTTAAATTTGAAATACCGTATAGGTCTTAAACACTTTTTTAATATAAATTTGGGGATAGGTATCATAAAAAAAACTACTTTTTTATTTGTATTTTTGACATATCTCCTTGTGTTTTTACTCAAATTTCGATCGGGAGAGCTCATTGGATGCGGAATTAAATTCCACATCCAACGAGTACCCACTCGGCATACTTTTGACAGACCCCTCTACCCCAAAAAAAAAGAAATACCTGAAAAAATGAAATGATGACATCATCATTTCTTTTTTTCAGGTATTTCTTGTTTTGGGGGTAGAGGGGTCCATCAAAAGTATGCCGAGTGAGTACTCATTGGATGCAGAATTTAATTCCACATCCAACGAGCTCTCTCGATCGAAATTTGAGTAAAAACATAGGGAGATATGTCAAAAATACAAACAAAAAGTAGTTTTTTTCTTTTCTTTCTCCAAAATTAATAAATATTATTTTATTATTTTAACTATTATTTTATTAATTCATTTTAGGAGGCCCATTTTGAGTTGAAATTTCCTCTAATGGATAAAGATTGTCTAGGAAATCACAAATATCATTCACCAAGTTCTAGGGACTCCCCCTTGGTCTCAGTAGTTGACCTAAATCATTCAAGAAGCTAGGATAAAGTGACATTGGGATCTAGCTTCTCCTATGCTTGCCACTCATCACACCATTATCTGTGACTTTATTGTGGGTGGTTATTTTGAGCAGTAACATCCGCATTTTTTCCTCTAGAATTGATCTTGAACCCTTGATGGGATCCTATTCGCCCCCTACACACCCCTTTCCTAGCTAAGGGGGTGATCATCCCTAGATCCCCTTGTGTTGGAATGAGAATAATCACCCCTAAATCCCCTTGTGTTGGAATGAGACTAAGTATACCTACAAAGAATACAACACATATCCAACAATATGCACCCTCAATGTGTTGAAATATTGTAACTTCGAAGAATATTCTAAATGTTGTAATCTATCGAAGATGTTTTATTCCTTCATCGAAATGTTACTATTGTATTTGGTCATCATAGAGTCATGAGGTAAAACCTTCGTTGTAACTCGGGTCAATAGAACCCTCCAGAATATAGTATTATATTGTTTTGTGTCTTCCTAGGTGAAGTTGACCCAGTAAGTTTGTTGGGGCTGACCTGTTAGGGAAAAAGTAAAGTGGAAGATAAAATATAATTAGAGGAGGTGTGTTCCTCATTTGAACACACACACTCACTTGTGTATAGCGCATAGGATATATATATATATATATATATATATATATATATATATATATATATGCAAGGAGAAGGAGCACTTGTTTGGTGTTTTATCTTTGTACTTTTAATACATCTATATAGAGGAAGTTTTGTTGGGTTTTCTTTCCTTGGAGGGTTTCCTAGGATAAATCTGTGTCTATCTTGTGATTGTGTTTCTTCCAGTGATCCTGCATATGCTATTAGTGTGAAATTGAATTGAATACTAATGATATCTATATAAGCACATGGAATCTTAACATGGTATCAGAGCTAGCATGAATAGGACAACTTTCACAGGGTGAAACTCTCTTTCCTCTCCCTCCGACAAGAAATTAGGGTTTTTGTCAAAGTTGAAATTTTGGAGATATGATTGCATAGAAATTTGTGCCTCCCTAGAGTGCATCTATTGAGCCTTGGATCAAAATTTTTGAGTGGGTATATCTCTAGGAAATTTAAACCCTAGGTTGGATTTGGACAAGAAAACTACAGAATCTCGCAAGTCAATTTTGATAGGTGAAGATTTGGAATATTCAAAAACGAAGTGTACCATTCAACTCACCTCAATCAAGTGCATCCTCTGGTAAGGTCAGTTTTGCATTTTGAGAAATTTCATTTTTAGTGACCTCCCGGATAACATGGCCCCAAGCACTAAGCTTGAGGACAAGCTAGAAGGCATAGAGAAATTCCGAACATGGAAATATAGGATTGGCCTCATACCTGAAGAGGATGAAGCTAAGGAGAAGCACAAGAAGGGCCTGATTAGGGAAATGATGGTCATTGTTGATTCTATCAAATATCAATTGATTTTTCAAGTGTCATCCAAAGAGACCCCAAAGGAGATGTATGATGCCCTATCCAGAATCTATGAAGGAAGGAACGTCAATAGAAAGATGAATTTGAGAGCTCAGTTGAATAGTACCAAGATGAAGCAAGGATCAACTAGAAGCCATTGGAGAATCCCTTGATGAAGATGAATTAGTTATGACTGCTCTCAATGGTCTCACTAGACCTTGGGATTCATTCATGCAGACTATGTGTGCCGGAAAGGAAAGCATGAAGTTTGACATTGTATGGGAAGATTGCATCCAAGAGGAGGCTATAGTAGCCAATAGAGAATCTCTACTTAAAGAAGATGATCAAGCCCTAACCACCCATACCAAAACAGGAAGAAGGACCTCGAAGAAAACAAGCAAAAGAAGAAGATGCAGAAGAGTATGTATTATTCTCTGCACTCTCTGGGTCTGTGACATCTGGAAAACATACATGGCTTATTGATAATGGTGCTTCAAAGCACATGACAGGACAAAAGAAAACTCTGTCAAAACTTGAAGAGAATAACTCTCATCAGAAGGTATCATTAGGACATGACTATTAATATCCTATCAAAGGAATTGGTGAAGCAAGCTACAAGCTTGATTCTGGAACCCCCATGAATATGAAAGAAGTCTTATATGTACTAGGTTTGAAGAACTTACTTTCTATCTCAACATTAGATAAGAAAGGATATAGGGTTGCATTTATAGATGGACAAGTAATTATGTGTCCCAAAGTAAAATTAATTGAAGATGCAGTTGTCATCGATGAAGGAGGATTATATAAACTCAAGGGACAATCAGAAACAAATCTTGTTCATGAGACCACTATCCCAAGTGAATTATGGAATAGGAGGCTTGCTCACATCAACTACAAAGCACTACCCCATGTGAGAAAAGTAGTGACGAGTTTACTAGATTTGAAGATCGATCATGAAGGCACTTGCAAAGGATGTGCAAGAGGAAAGAATATCAAGAATCCATTTCTGAAGAGTGAGACAAAGACTAAAGTTACGTTGGAATTAATTCATTCAGATGTATGTGGTCCAATGTCGTCCACATCTTTGAGTGGTTATGAATATTATGTTACATTTATTGATGACTATTCAAGAAAGGCATGGATATATTTCTTGAAAACAGTGGATGAAGTATTCGAAAAATTCAAGGAATTCAAATCCTTGATAGAGAATCATTCAGAAAGAAGAATCAAGACACTCAGAATAGACAATGGTGGAGAATATATTTCAAAAGAGTTTGAATCCTTTTGTAAAGAAGTTGGAATCAAGAGGGAACTAACCACTCCCTACAATCCTCAATAGAATGGTGTCACGGAAAGAAAGAATATGACCATTATGGAAGCAGTGAGGACAATGATACATGATCAAGATCTTCCTATGCAACTATGGAGTGAAGCAAAAAGAACATAAATTTATGTACATAATATATTAGCTCATAGTACCCTTGGATTCAAGACTCCAGAAGAAATGTTCACAGGAAAGAAGCCTAAAGTGAGCCACCTCTAGATATTTGGTTTCCCAGTATATGTTCACATAGCAAAAGAAAAGAAAACCAAGTTGGACCCTTGTTGAAAGAAGGGAATATTTGTTAGATACTATGAAGTATGCAAATCCTTCATAATATACATCCCAGGATTCCATCACATGGATATTAGTAGGGATGTAACATTTAACGAAGAAGCAGCTCTCAAGAGATCCAAAAAGTGTCAACATGATGAAGTGTGTGAAGAAGATATACCTCCCAGAAATATAGAAGTTGTACCCTCCCTTGAAAATGAAACATCAGAGGACCATAATATCCTAGAACCTCAAGAACCTCCTACTATGAATATATCACGAAACAGAAAACATGCTTGGGTAAGAGAAATTATACACGAAGCAGAGAAGTATGGAGCTCCAGAAGACTCCACAAGAGTAAGCAAGAGATCAAAGCCATTTTCCAGTCATGTCGCTTTGATGTGTGATCTTGTAGATCAATAACCTACCAGTTATGAAGAAGCTATGCAGAAGAAATAATGGGTAGAAGCAATGACGGAAGAATACCAATAAATAATGAAGAATTATGTTTGGGATATAGTTCCCAAACCAGAAGGAAAGAGTGTGGTATATTCCAAGTGGATACAAGATAAAGCATGCAGCTGATGGAAGTATTGAGAAATACAAACCAAGGTTTGTGGCTAGAGGATTCTCTAAGAAAGAGGGAATTGATTATGAAGAGACATTTTCACCAGTAGCAATGTACACTTCCATTAGAACCATCATGGTACTTGCATCCATGATGAAGTGAAGTTTACACCAGATGGATGTGAAGACAAGATTCTTGAATGGTGTTATTGAGGAAGAAGTGTACATAGAACAACCACAAGGATTTGAAGTTGAAGACAGACAGAATCATGTATGTAAGTTGAATAAGGCTCTGTATGGATCAAAAGATCAAGTGTTGTTGTAGATGATCGAGTGATCGAGTGTTGCAGAAGATGAAGACTCGGTGTTGTAGAAGATGATGCTCTAATATTGAAGATGTTGAAGATGTTTCAGTAACCGTTCCAGTTGCTGATGATTGTTGAAAACTTCCAATGATGTATAGATGTATCACCTTGATGTTGTTGAAGATTCTCTCTCTCCTTGCTCCTACAGTTGATGTTGTTGTTGTCAATAGAATTCCCTTCTCGTTGAGGGTAAGTGTTGAAATATTGTAACTTCAAAGAATATTCTAAATGTATTTTATTGTTGTAATTTATCGGAGATGTTTTATTCATCCGTCGGGATGTTACTATTGTATTTGGTCATCATAGCGTCATGAGGTAAAACATCAATTGTAAATCGGGTCAATAGAATATAATATTATATTGTTTTGTGTCTTCCTAGGTGAAGTCGGCCCAGTAAGTTGGGGCTGACCTGTTAGGGAGAAAATGGCAAGCAAAAGATAAAGTATAAATAGAGGAGGCGTGTTCCTCATTTGAACACGCACACTCACTTGTGTATAGCACATAGGAGAGAGAGAGACATATCTGCAATAAGAAGGAGCACATGTTTGGGATTTTATATTTATACTTTTGATACATATATATAGAGAGAGAGAGGAATTTTTGCTAGGTTTTATTCCCCTAGAGGGTTCCCCAGGATAAATCTATGTTTATCTTGTAATTGTGTTTCTTTCAATGATCCTGCATATGTTAAGTTTTTATGGTTATATCATATCTTATAACATTTAGCATCATTACAGCATAACCATAAGCCAAAAGATCACTGAAAGATAGACAAGCACAACCACACAAAAATAACACAAAAATTTATCATGGGAAACTCTCATGGGGAAGAAAACCCAACAAAAACTTCCTCTCTATAAGATGTATAAAAGATAAAAGACAAGACCCAAAAACAAGTGCACCTCCCCCCAGCAGATGTCTCTCTCTCTCTCCATGTGCTATGTACAAGTGAGTGTCTAGGTTCAAATGAGGAGCGCCTCTCTCCTATTTATATTCTTTCATTCACTTGACTTTTTACTCAACTATGTCGGCCCCAGTATATCTGACTGGGCTGACTTCTCTAGGAGGACTAATAACAACTTAATATTATATTCCGGAGGGTGCTAATGACCCGACTTACAACGGAGGGTTTTTCCTCATGACTCTACATGACTTGATTACATTAATGATTCTCCTAATGGGAACATCGAGGACCAATGAAATACAATATATGAAAATAAATTTAGAATATTCTTCGAAGTTACAATAATTAAACACTCCCCATTAACGGGAAGGGTATTCTACAACAACAACAACAACAACAATAGTAGGAGAAGGAGAGAGAGCATCTTCAACATCATCAGGGTGATACATCTATACGTCACATGAAGTTTTTCAACATTCATCAGTAGATTGGAACAACTACTCTTTAATGTCTTCATCTTCTGCATCATATGATCACTTGATCCTTTTGCAGCAACGCTTTGAACTTTCGATCCTTCGTGACAAGAACTCGATCTTCCAATCCTTTGCAACAACACTTCGATCTTTCGGTCGGCAACATCATCATCAACATTTTAGTTTTTTCAATTAGCAACACCATCATCAACAATACTTTGACCTTTCAATCATCATCATCATCATCAACAATACTTTGAGCAACATCATCAGCAATACTTTGATCTTTCAATCATCAGCATCATTAGCAATACTTTGATCTTTCAATCAACAACATCATCATCAGCAGCAATAATTTGAGCAACATCATCAGCAATACTTTGATCTTTCGATCATCATCAGGAGCAGCAGCAATACTATAAGCAACATCATCAGAAATACTTTGATCTTTCGATCAGCAACATCATCATCAATACTCTGATCTTTCGATGAGCAACATCATCATCAGCAGCAACAACCTGCATTCCACAGTACGAAGATGGAATTATTTGGATCACTTTAGGACTTAAGTGCAGGGATGATACAATCCCACCACATTCTCGAGGACCGAAGTCATCGGATACTATTACAGGATAACCACTCCCTATCACTTTAGGACTTAGGTCCAAGGATGATGCAATCCTACCACATTCTCGACGACCGAAGTCATCGGATACAATTATGGGATAATCACTCCCTATCACTTTATAACTTAAGGCCAAGGATGATCAATCCTACCATATTCTCGAGGACCAAAGTCACCGGATACCATTACGGGATAATCACTCCCTATCACTTTAGGACTTATGTCCAAGGATGATGTAATCCCACCACATTCTCGAGGACCGAAGTCACTGTTAAATTTTCATATGTTTAGCTAATACATCAGTATTTCATTTCATTTTCATAACAAAAGCATATAAACAGGATCACTAAAAGAAACAGTATCACAAGAACAACACAAATTTATCCTGGGAAAACCCTAAAGGGAAAAACCCAACAAAAGCTTCCTCAATATAGATGCCCCAAAAAGGTAAAAGATAAAACCAGCAAGGAGATCAAAGCCTGATCCTCCTCCTTCTTCCAGCTACTTCTCTCCTCCACAAGTGCGCTACTCAAGTGAGTGTGTGTGTCTCAAATGAGGAGCACTACACCTCTATTTATATTCATCCGTTCACTTAAGTTAACTCTTTTGACATGTAGGCTCGAGTTAAATCATGTAGGCTCAATTAACCACACTGGGATGCTAATGACCCACCTTTACAATTAGAGGGGACTACATCATGACTCTTATTAGTTCTTCCGATTAGAAGCATCGGGGTACAATGTAATACAAGTGTAACCACACTGGGGTGCTAATGACCCACCTTTACAATTAGAGGGGACTACCTCATGACCCTTATTAGTTCTTCCGATTAGGAGCATTGGGGTACAATGTAATACAAGTGGTTCTCCCGGTAGGACCATCGGGGACCACAAAAAGATACATATAGAATAATCTTCGAAGTTACAATATTTCAACACTCCCCCTTAACGAGAAGGGTATTCTACAGCAACATCAACAACAACAAGAGTAGATATAGGGGACATCATCAACATCAGCAGGGTAACGCATCTATAAATCATTGGAAGCTTTTCAACATCATGTAGTCTTCATCTTCAATCTTCAGTCTTCATCATCAGCAACATCTTCAGTCTTTGATCAGCAACATCTTCAGCATTTTGATCTTTCAATTAGAAATGACATCTTCAATACTTGGACCTTTCGATCAGCAACATCTTCAGCACTTTGACTATTCGATCAGCAACAACATCTTCAGCATTTTGACCTTTCGATCAGCAACATCTTCAGCACTTTGACTTTTCGATCAGCAACAACATCTTCAGCATTTTGACCTTTCGATCAGCAACATCTTCAGCACTTTGACTTTTCGATCAGCAACAACATATTCAGCACCTTGACCTTTCAATTAGCAGCAACATCTTCAGTACTTTAACCTCTCGGTCAGCAATATTATCATCAACACTTTTCCCTTTCAATCAGCAGCAACATCATCATCATCATATTCTGATTTGTCGATCATAATCATCATCACATTCTGATCTTTCGATCAGAAAAATCATCATCATACTCTGATCTTTCGATCAGAAACATCATCATCATACTCTGATCTTTCGATCAGAAACATCATCAACATACTCTGATCTTTCGATCAGAAACATCATCATCATACTCTAATCTTTCGATCAGAAACATCATAATGATAGTGCATCATCATCATACTCTGATATTTCGATCAGTATGTCATCATCATCATACTATGATCTTTCGATCAGTACATCATCATCATACTTTGATCTTTCTATCAATACGTCATCATACTCTGATCTTTCGATCAGTACGTCATCATCATCATACTCTGATCTTTCGATCAATACGTCGTCATCATACTCTAATCTTTCGATCAGTACGTCATCATACTCTGATCTTTCGGTCAGTACGTCATCATCATCATACTCTAATCTTTCTATTAGTATGGCATCATCGTCATCAGTAACAACCTGCAATCCACAACTCAAAGACAAAAAGTCTTTGGATCACTTTTAGACTTAAAGTCCAGGGATGATACAATCCCACCACATTCTCGAGAACCAAAGTTATCGAATTGATTACGGGAGAATCAGTCCCTATCCTTTAGGACTAAGTCCAAGGACGATGCAATCCTACCACATTCTCGAGGACCGAAGCCACCGGATTGATTACGGGAGAATCAGTCCCTATCACTTTAGGTCTATGTCCAAGGATGATGCAATCCTACCACATTCTCGAGGACCGAAGCCACCGGATTGATTACGGGAGAATCAGTCCCTATCACTTTAGGACTATGTCCAAGGATGATGCAATCCTACCCCATTCCCGAGGACCGAAGCCACCGGATTGATTACGGGAGAATCAGTCCCTATCACTTTAGGACTATGTCCAAGGATGATGCAATCCTACCACATTCTCGAGGACCGAAGTCACCGGATCTATTATGGACAAATGTCCCGGGATGATACAATCCCTCTTCATTCTCGAAGATCGAGGTCTCCGGATCACTTTAGGGTAAGTGCCCAAGGATGATACAATCCCACCACGTTCTCGAGGACCAAGGTCACCGGATCTATTATGGACAGATGTCCCAAGATGATACAATCCCTCTTCATTCTCGAGGACCGAGGTCTCCGGATCACTTTAGGGCAAATTCCCAGGGATGATACAATCCCACTGCAACATCACTACTCCCCCTTTCGAGGAAGGTCTTTCCGAACAACACCAAGCTTGTCTCGAAAGTGTTTGAACTCTACTTGAGGCAGAGGCTTTGTTAGTACATCATCATCCAAACCATCAGCATCTACATCTTCAGTATGTGAATACTGAACTATCACCATATGTATCTCCAGTATGTGAATACTGAAATATCATCTATATCTTCAGTATGGGAATACTGAAACATCATCATCTCTATATTTAGTATAGAAATGCTGAATCACCATCATCTACATCTTATCTTGTATGTAGAAATACCGGATTTCTATGTGTTACATCGGAACACAGGGTTCTTTGTCATCACAACTATGGTTATCACATAGAATCATTTTAGTATCCATCTTCAGGTCAAAGAGACCTGATATCAACTTCTGAATCCATATGGCTTCACAACTTAGTAGAGCAATCTACTATGTATTTTGCTTCAACCGTGCTAAGAGAAACACTAGACTATTTCCTGCTAAACCATGAACTCATAGCAGACCTCAAACAAAAGCATCTACCTGATGTGCTTTTCCT
>LPNX010976922.1:119639-136747 GCA_001517045.1 Pseudotsuga menziesii | reverse complement strand
TAAATTCAAGGTATGCTTCCATTTTATTGTTGTGGTTAGGTTGAGTTCCAAGGTTACTTTGTTCTCGAATTTTTGGGGAAAGAAAGGGACTTACAACCTCTATCGATTTTTTAAGAGAAGTTTAATTATTAACCAATATTGATTCTATATTTTGATTTGGGGATTCTTAGAGAGTTGGTAATTTTGATTGTAGAGTATTTTTTATGATTGGAACACAACGATCGTATATTATATAGTTTGTATCTTAAATATTGATGTGATTCAGATATGGATCTGATTAGATGGATAACCAATTCCTAGAACTTTATTCGGTCTAAGTAACTGCTATTTCATTCCATATATTCTATAATTAAACATGTTAGTTAGATCTGTTAAGATATTAGCAAAATACTTGGTTTTGGATCTGTGTATTTTTCTTGATTTGGGACAAAGTCTTGTATTCGTACGTAAATTATGTTTAGATCACAAATTACTTAGTTGATATATTGTTTCTATTTGAATCGCAACTAGTTATTTTATTTAGATCTATTTTTATCTCAATATACGAATGTTTTCAATATAAGAATGCTTAAACAAAGACTTGTAAATGTACCTATATTTTTATTTGTTTAAACAGAGAAGAAATATCCATGGAATCCTCTCATCTCTAGGATATTGTGATTATACTTAGATTATTTTATTAAATTATCTCTTATAGCATATAAATCTAAGCCTCTCATCTCTCCCTATTAATTCTGAGGTTTTGTTAACCAATGCAGAGTTTGGTTAATAGTTTATTAGCTTAACATAGGGGTTTTCTTAAGCCGATTGGTTTACCATTCAAATTTCTTGTATTCTGTATAGGAAAAGTAATCTATGGTTTCTACATTTATGCACATAAGTAAATAAATACTAACAACGTATAAAGTAATAATTAATAAAAAAACAAGTTTATGTACATAAGTAAACAATTACTAACAACGAATAAAGTGAGAATTAATAATAAACAAGTTAAAATGAATACTAATTGATTCATTCTATAATATCATTCTCTAATACACTCAAAATTATACTCTACTTTCAGACTATAATTATCAAGACAAAAGCTTCAAAATAAATTTAGTAAGGAACATGTCAACATTGTGGGGACAACAAAACTAAATATGTCATTCCTCCCAACCAACTCCTAAAGCAGCCAAAAATTAGATTCTCCAGAACCCCCCAGCCTATTTGTTGAACCACAAGCAAAAATTTTGATCAATGTGACATCTCTTTGCATCAATAGATTATTTCCCCATCCATCGACAACCTCCTTCTTATTCGATGTACATACTATTTTATAGTATTTTACCTACGAAAGGTCATTTATGAGCCTCCTACTCTTTATCTCTCCATAAGGAGTCTTGACCTGATTTTTGGGAAGATGCCTCCTGTGTCACTTGAGTTCTCACTTAGAAGTTTTCCCCATTTGTCATTTCCTCTTGTGGATCAACAAACACTGTTTTAATGACTACTTCAGTTCTGAGTCCTCTCAGTTATTTAATTAATCAATAATAATATTTCAATAGTACATTTTCTTTGACTTTATTTGTGAATATATTCAAAGTAAATAAACAATTTAATAATAATTAGGTGTATTTCATACACCTCCCCTTAAAGGATAACATCGTCCTCGTTGTTATTATGTCTTTGTATTTTTATTCTTCCATTATTTCACTCTGAAATAGAACTGGATATGCTTCCTTCATATTACTTTCCAATTTCCAAGTGGACTCCTATGGACTAAGGTTCTTCCATTGCACCTTGACTTGTCTAATGGTACATTTCCAAAGTAAAATTTATTTCCAGTCGAGAATACATTATGGTTCCACTTAAAATTCTCCTTCATGTTCCACTTATATAACATTCCAATAAATCACATTAGTAGCATCATGAACTTATTTCTTTCAAATATGAAACATGAAAAACATTATGTACTTTTATTGTAGGTGATAATGCTAGTTGATATGCCACTGGTTCAATTTTTACTAAAATTTCAAAGGTTCCACAATACTTGGGCACCAATTTTGAGTATTTTCCCAACATTAAGGATATTTTTATGGGTTTTACCTTTACATAAACATGATATCCTACTTGAAACTCGTGGAGTTCTTTTTAAGTCAGCATAATTTTTGTTTCTGTCTTAGGAAACCTTCAAATTATGGTGTACATGTTTCACTGTTAGTTCCATATATTTTAATATGTCATGTCATAACATTAGTTTGTCGACGGGACTGCTCCAAGAAATTGGAGAATTACACTTTCGTCCATACAAAATATCAAATAGAATTAATCCAACTAAATCTTGAAAATGATTGTTATATGCAAATTCTACCAGATGCAAATAATCTTCAGGCTTACCTCCTTTATCCATTACGTACATTCTAAGCATGTCTTCCAAGACTTGATTTACTGTTTCTGTTTGTCCATCGGTCTGAGGATGATATGCAGTGCTAAAATTTAATTACATGCCTAATCCTTTAAATCTTCCAAAAATTTCCTGTAAATTTTACATCTTTGTCCCAGATTACTATCTTAGGTACACCATGCAATCTGAAAATTTCTTTCATAAATATATGAGCAATGTCAATAGCCTTATATGTAGACTTTACTAGAATAAAGTGAATTTCCTTACTTAGTTTATCTATCACGACCATGATTGAGTTGTGTTGCTTAATATTTTTAGGTAACCCAGTTATGAAATCCATGTTGATAATTTCCCCTTTCCATTCTAGAATAGGTAATGTTTGTAATAATATGGCTTGATGTCGATGATTAGTATTTACATGTTGACATTCAATACATCGTGCTAAATATTCTTCTACTTCATTTTTCATATTAGGACAAAAGAAATCCCTCCTTATCATGGTAATCATTTTCTAATATCGAGGGTGTCCTAAATAAGATCTTTTATGTAATTCATCCATAATAATTAATTTAATATATTCGAAATTGGGTATATATAATATTCTTTTGTGTAATATTAACCCCTTTGTATTCATACTATAATATGCTTTTATCCATTTTACTTCATTTTTTGTGGTCTTATCTTTTAATTTCTGATATTTTTTATCAAATGTTTCTACATTTTTAATTTTATCTTCTAAATATGTTTCATACTTGTTTCTTGTTCTTGCATACAACAAGTTTGTATGACGACTTATAGCATCGGTCGCTTTATTCTCTTTTCCTTTTATATGTTTTGTTTCAAAATCATATTCGCTTAAAAATGATAGCCACCTAGCTTGTCTAGAGTTAAGACTATGTTGATCAAATAAACATTTTAAACTTACATTATAAGACATTAATAAAAATCTCCTTTCGATGAGGTATTGTTACCACATTTTCAGCGCATGAATGATAGAAATTAATTCTAGGTCATGAGTAGCATAATTATTCATGTGTTCCTTTATATTTCTAGACTCATAGGCTATGACATAATTTTCCTTAATTAGTACTCCACCTAGACCTTCATTTCATGCGTCCGTACATACAACAAAATTTTAAAATGGATCAATAATTTTTAGAATACAAGTCGTTGTTAATAAGTGTTTTAATTTATTAAAAATCTCTTCACATTTTTTCGTTCCAATCAAATTTGTTACCTTTCTTTTGTAATGAAGTTATAGGGTATGTTATCTTAGAAAATCCTTCAATGAATTTACCGTAGTATCCAATAATCCTCATAAATGATCTTGTATCAGTTATGTTCTTTGGGATATTCCATTCAGTGATAGTTTAAATTTTATCAAGATATACTAATATACCATCATTAGACACCACATGTCCTAGATACTGAATTTTGTCTTTGAAAAAGTTACATTTGCTAAACATGGAAAATAATTGTTGTTCTGTTAACACTTCTAGGGTTATTTTTAAGTGTTATTTGTGATCTTTTCTATTCTTAGAATAGATTAATATGTCGTGGATAAATACGACACAAATTTATCTAAGTACTTACTTATTATAATATTCATTAAACACATAAAATCTACTGGGGAATTTGTTAACCCAAAGGGAATTACTACACACTCATACTGATCATATGTAGTTCTAAAAGCAGTCTTAAAGATATCCTCTTCCTTCATCCATAGTTGATGGTATCCGTATCCAAAAGTCTATTTTTGAGAAGAATATTTCCCCTTGAAATTGATCAAATATATGTTCAATACAAGGCAGAGGATATTGATTTTTAATTGTCATTTTATTTACTTGTCTATAACATATACACAACTATAAAGGGCCATCTTTTTTCTTTACGAACAAAATTGTTTCTCCCCAAGAGGAAACACTAGGTCAAGCGTATTGTTTATTGATTAATTCTTGTATTTCTCATTTTAATTTATTAAGGTCTATTATATTCATTCTATAAATATCCTTTGATGCTGGCACTTCCCCTCGTACCAAATCAATTGTAAAACCTATATCTCTGTTCGAACGTACTCTCTAAATGTCTTAAAGAAATATATATTTGAAGTATGTAAACATTGGTATTTCTTCTACATTAAGTTGATTACCTTTCTCTTTGTCGCTCATTATGTAAACTGCAAAAACTTTGCAACCATCACGAACATACCTTTTCATTTATAAGGCTGGAATTTATCTTCTGGTAACTTTCTTGGGAATTACTTTTATGACAATAGTATTACCATTATTATCCAAGAATGAGAATGTTTATCATAATAGTTTAGAATAAATCTATGTTTCTCTAACCAATTCATTCCTATCAATAAATCATAAGATCTTAGAGGTAAAATATTTAGATCAACATGTGTTTTTAAACCATTCTAAATAAAATCACACTTTTTAACGATGCTAGTGACTTTTTCGCTTCGTGCATGTAGAAAGTTGAATTAACCAAGACTTTACAAATTTATCTTGTTGTAACTTGTATAGCTATACAATTCTTGGAAATATATAACTTAAGCTTGCACCTCAATCAACCAATCTAGAAATGGGTTTGTCTTTTAACATACCTTTGATTTTGACCATGTATATTTGATGATCTTCTTGCATGTTCTCCAATGTTGCACTTATTTTGGGAATGCTCCTTGATATATATTCCAGTGGGGTAGCTTCTTGAGTTGAATTCACATTATTAAAACTTTTTCTTCTTATAGGATAATCTTTAAAGTAATGTGGTTCACTGCATTCCTAGCATTTTAATGGCTCCCTTTGTGTAGTATTTTTATTAAAGACAATGGGTATTTCCCTTTCTTTTATTGCTGCAGGATTCTACTATTTATAATTTTTAAAATATCCCCTTGGTATGCCCGATAATTATTTCCAGAGTTTGTATAAAACTTACTACCGGGAGCATGCACGAAGATGGCCCCACTTTTTAGTGCCATTATAAAAATAAAAAATGGAAGTCTGAAAATGAAATCCATAACGCATATGCGTTATGGATGGTTTGGTTCAGGAAAACCCTTTCTTAGAACCAAACAAAACATTGTTTGGACTATATTGCAAGTGCGATATATCGTAGTTTCATTTTTTATGAGTTTCAAATTGCAAATGTGCTATATCGCACTGACTATATATCACACTTGCGATATGTAAAACTAAAAAAAACATAGGCCCACGGCCTCTATTTTCTCATTTTGCATTGCAGGTCGCACAGAACAAAAAACAAGATATATCGGGAGGGCGATTTGGAGGGAATACAATTTAGAGGGAGGAGATCGATTTAGAGTGCACACAATTTGGATGGACGGAGATAGATTTAGAGTGCATACGACTTAGAGGGAATACAATTTGGATGCAATGGAAGGTAAGAATTGCATTGTTGTTTTGGTTTACGATTAGGAAAGAATTGTTTTGTTATTTTTTTGTTTTAGATTAGGCAAGAATTGTTTTGATTTTTTCTTTTAATTTAATAAATTTTTAATTAAAACAAAGAATGAAATGTTAATTAAATTTAAATTTGGTTTCTTTTATATTGACAAACAACAGAAATCTTGAAGAAAATGTCCAAAACCAAACCACCAACAACCCAAACCCAAACCCAAATCCAAACACCGAACCAATGGAGGAGGAACACAATAGGAATTCAGAAATTCTTGCTCATTTGGGTGAAATTGAGATGCCTTAGTTCACTTCTTAGAGGGGGGGACCACATAAGATGGTCATTGGGAGAGGCCCTAGATAACATTACAAATATAATTTCCAATGTCCAGGGAGCATTGTAAAACATTAGCACTTAGAGGGATTCCCATAGGAAATACTATTCCATTGGGATGATCTACAAAGTCATAAAGAAATTTAAGATAAAAAAACATCATCTTTTTTTCACTATTTCGGGACCCTAGCACTGGATTGGTTCCTCCCACTAGTCGACCAAACATTTCTATTGACTGGTGGATAGAACCAAATATTAAATCCAACTAGATGGATCGTTCGTACATGATATTCGATGAATACCATCATGGGAATAGAGACATCCCATTCTATTTCCTTAGGAAATTGTATGCCGAATTTATATTGGGTAAACATGTAAATTACTTTGATATTTTAGAGTTCCAAAGGGTAGGACATGGGATGCCCAAAGATAGGAAAGGGGAAAGGACTTATCCAAACCGTGTGCAACATCCTCCATGCACACCAAACTACCCTCGTTTATATTCTCCTGCAGGTCCTGTGATTGATGACACGTAAGATATTCGATTTGGCAGATACATTGCTTCGACATGAAACTACTATCGAGGGAAATGTATGCCAAGGGGTTAACACATTTGGGGCTGGCACATTTGGGGCTTACACATCTAGGGCTGACACATCTGGGGATGGACCATCACCCACAAAGGGTCCAGTTCGGTCTCCCCACTCTATCAGATTGGGAGATCACAGTGGACATGCAAAAGGTTTAGAGCATCACGTCATGTTGCATCCATCCACCACTTGTCAAAACATATGTTATGGGTATTATTCAGAGTTTCACGGTGATGGGTTACTCCAATATGTAAGTCGAACTCGTTCTTCACATAGTTAACTATTTTTTTTTATATCATAGTGATCAATTGTTTTATAAATTATTTATATTTTAAGTATTTGACAATCTACGTTAAAACATTTATAGCTGGTGTCCAATGAGACCCCAAAGTCCCATAGTCCGTTAGTTGACGCTCATGATATGGATGTAGCGATCAATGTTGTATATCATTTTGGTGCTTCACCATTACTTGTAAGGACATTAAATTTTTATTCATCATCATGATTTACACATTTATAGTAGGGATTGTCACATTTAATACATATTAATATTGATACAATATATTTTATGAAGGGTGGGCAGGATGAGTATGTAACATCTGAGACAGGTTCGTCTCAAATATCAGAGGATTCACAAGTACATTTATGATTTTAATTATTCTTTTAATTATTCAACATGTACTTTTTTAATTATTTGAAATTTTCGAATTGTATATTCTTTTTTTTATGTAGAAACATATGCTCAATAGAGTTGTCCACTGAGCGGCCTTTCTCACTCATGGATATGCCCATCCTTTTAGTCCAGTGTTAATTCTTTCACCCACTAGTTACACACCTATTCAAGTCCTCCAAGTATATGCATATCTCACTTATCTTGTATCTCTGTTTCCCCAATTGTCCCTCCATGTAGTATAGTTTTCTTTGTACATGGAAGTATATTTTTGGTGCACCCATCAATTTGCTGACATTGACATATATATTATTTTATGCATCTTGATAGTGAGTGAGTGGTTCTTGAAGAGCACCCAATCAAGGTCATTGCTCACCCACCTCGCCCCCCAGGTACATGTATGTCTCTCTTTATTTGAAAAAATCATTGTCCCTCCAAGTAGTATAGTTTTCTTTGTACATGCAAGTATATTTTTGGTGCACCCATTTATTTCATGATATTGAGATATATATTAATTTAAGTAGCTTGATAGTGAGTAAGTAGTTCTTGAAGAGAACCCAATCGGGGCCACTGCTCACCCACCTCCTCCCCCCCCAAATTACATGTATGTCTTGCTTTCTTTGAAAACGTCATTGTCGCTCAATGTAGTATAGTTTTAGTTGTACATGCAAGTATCTTTTTGGTGCACCCATCGATTTGTTGACATTGACATGTATATTATTTTATGCAGCTTGATAGTGAGTGAGAGGTGCTTGAATAGAACCCAATCATGGCCACTTCTCACCCACCTCTCCGCCACCAGGTACATGTATTGCTCACTTTATTTGAAAAATTCATTGTCCCTCCATGTATTATAGTTTTATTTATACATGCAAGTATATAGTGAGTTAGTGGTGCTTGAAGAGCACCCAATTGGGGCCCCTGCTAGTGGGGGACCGATGGTACATTCAGTTACACCCCGACCCGCCATCACTTACACACGAACAGTAAGTAAAACAATTATATTGGCTTGGAATTTGAGCAAATGTACATAGAATTTTTATAGGTTGGTAAACTAACTTACAAATTCTAGTTTGCATGCAGTCTCTAGAAATGAGATATGTTCCTCTTGTTCAGCACTAGGGAACACCATCGAGCAGCGGAAAAAGAAAGATAGACTTCTCAAAAGCCACTGACAGTGGCAGTGAAAGGGGGGATAAATAGAATTCGTGTATAGGGGGGATAAATAGAATTCATGTATAGGGGGAATACATACATGTACTATTTTGTTTGTATACACATAGATGTATAGTATGATCCACTATTTTGTATTATGGCCATGGTATGCCATTTTTGTAAACATTATATGTACATACAATATAAAGCAAGGTTGATATTTATATATATGGTTGACTTTATTTGGGAAAATGATATTTATTATATGCCTTTCAAATATGTTTAACTATGCATTTCATTGAGTATGTGTTTAATTAAAATGATACTTAATATGTGGTTCACCTATGTGATATTATGATATTATAGACCTTATCATGACATATCCTACTAACTATTTGAATATCTCCAATACTTCAAGGAAGAATGTGTGACTCATCCAACTAAGATCAAGGAACCATTAAGTAAGCACCTCTAATATTTATATATTTCACATACCATCCAAGGGCTAATCATACACCATGTAACCCCAAGTTTCATGAAGCACCCCTAAACACGGTGTAAGGGATTTTGTAGTAACTTCGAAAGATAACACTCCCTCTTATAAGGAAAGTATTTTCACTAATAAAAGTAAGATCCCATTGCAAATCCACTAGACCTACCATCTAGTTATATCACAACATCTCAAAACTCCAAGAATGTTTACCACCTGTGAATATCAAGGAACATAACTCTGCATCATCAACAACTTTCCAAAATCCATCATCCCTCAAGTCAACACCATGGAAGATAATCAAAATACACCACATCATAAGTCATTCAGGACATCCTACAAAGATAATCACATCTCCATACAAAACCAAGACAAATGAATTGTATCTATGAAAATCATAAAGATATATAACTTCATAAATCCACCCTTAATGAAATACCAATATCATGGTTCAATCAACAACCCATGTAGGGATATCATCAAGTTTTTAACATCATAAACTCTATCACACACTTCAAACCTTTGACAATCGACACACTAACCTGAGCTAGGTCAAGTCTCTCTTTCTAAGAGAATTTTCAAGAAAGAGTATCATAAAGGTGAATTCCCTCTACCTAAGAAATTCCATGGAATGTACAAGTGCCACTTAATCAACACAAAATTTGTAAAGACCACCCTCTCTTAACAAACTACAATCATTGATGGTGCACTATTTTCCTTCAAATGGAACTTTATACTATACATATATCATATAAGGAATTCTCTCAAAACATTCTTATTCAAACACAGAACCAATAGAACATCGCTCACACATGATAAGTAGCATCATAACCAAGATCCCCACCCATACCTCCCTCTTGGTCTTGAAACATGTTTAATAATGAACTATCATATGTCACACGTATTAAAGATCCAATGTCCACATACCATTCAATTCTATACACAATGTTAAAATATAAGCAATACACCATAGCCATATCCATGTTAAAAATATATATATATGAAGAAGTCAAAAAAAAATTTAGGGTCCAAGAGCCTCTCCCAAGAAACTTAGGGTATCACACCCAACAATATCAACAAATTCAAGCTCCTAAACTAAGTACACAACAATTGGAATACGAAATCCCTCTTTCACCTATAGAGTGATCCCAACCAAACAAAACTATGATTCCATGTAGAAATATTTTGAACTAGGGAAAATTAATGAGACTTCAGAAATTAGCATATGTGTGTCACCAATGCAAGATTTGACCCACCAATGCAATAGTTGACCCACCAATGCAAGAGTTGCATTCAAGGAAACTGATGAAAACCCTAGTTTATGGGCAATGCTGATATGGAAACACTACCAATAATCCAACAGTGGAGTTTTTTGCAAAGTTGACCTGCCAAGGCAAGACTTGCATACAAGGAAATTGAGCAAACCTCTAGTTTATGAAATTAGTGCACAATGTAATCATCAGGTAATGCAAATAGTCTAGAGAGGGCCCCCTAGATGTACTCACATTCTAGAAGATCAACAGAGTGGACAGTTCATCGATCCGACATGCGTTTGTCGATTTATGTCCAGTTGAAAGTCGCCTCAAAAAGTAGTTCAAGGACACTTGGTGACTTTTGGTCCTGGAGTGAAAAACCAAATGGATCAGCATAATTGCATGTCGTTCGCTCCTACAGGTGTGTATGGGAAAGGCCTATATGACAACACTAACAATAGCCACAGGGTGAAGTTTTTTGCATATTTGACCCACCAAGGAAAGAGTTGCATTCAAGGAAAATGATCAAAACCATATTTTATGAAATAAGTGCAAAATGTAGTCAATGGGAAATCAAAACATGCTATACAGGGCCCCCAAGATGTACTAGCATGCTAGGAGACCAACGGATTCAATGGTTCATCGGTAAGACCTACGGTTGTCGATTTTTGTTGAGTTGAAAGTCACCTCAAAAAGTGGTTGAGGGACACTTGATGACTTTTCGTCCTGGAGTGAACAGCCAAATGGATCAGCATAATTGCATGTTGTTGAATCTTGTAGGTGTGTATGGAAAAGTCCAATATGGAAACACTACCAAAAGTCGCACGGTGGATTTTTTTTCATAGTTGACCCACCAAGGAAAGAGTTGCATTCAAGGAAACTGAGAAAGACCCTAGTTTATGAAATCAATGCACAATGAAGTCATCAGGAAATCAAAATAGGTATGAGAGGGCCCCAAAGATGTACTCGCATGATAGGATACCAATGAAGTCAACGGTTCATCGATCCGACCTCCGGTTGTTGATTTATGTCTAGTTGAAAGTCACCTCAAGAAGTGGTTAATAGACACTTGGTGACTTTTGGTCCTCGAGCGAAAAACCAAATGGATAAGAATAATTGCATGATGTTGGTTCCTACAGGTGTGTATGGGAAATGTCAATATGGAAACAATACCAATATTCCCACAGTGGATTTTTTTGCAAAGTTGACCCACCAAGGCAAGAGTTGCATTCAAGGAAACTTAACAAAACCCTAGTTTATGAAATCAGGGCACAATGTATTCACCAGGAAATGAAAACAAGATCAAGAGAGCCCCCTATATGTACTTGCATTCCAGGATACCAACATAGTCAAAGGTTCATCGATCCAACCTCTGGTTGTCGATTTATGTCTATTTTAAAGTCACCTCAAAAAGTTGTTCATCGACACTTGGTGACTTTTGGTCGTGGAGCGAAAACCAAATGGATTAGCATAATTGCATTTCATTGGCTCCTACAGGTGTGTATGGTCAAGGATTATATTGAAACACTTCCAATAGTCACATGATGGAGTTTTTTGCATATTTGACCCACCAAGCCAAGAGTTGCATTCAAGGAAACTGAGCAAAACCCTAGTTTATGAGATCAGTGTAGAATTTAGTGACCATGCAATGGAAATAGGTTGAAGAGGCCCCCCTATATTTACTTGTAATATAGGATACCAATGGATTTGGCGGTTCGTCGATCCGACCTCTGGTTGTCGATTTATGCCCAGTTGAAAGTCGCCTCAAAAAGTGGTTCAGGGACACTTGGTGACTTTTGGTCCTCGAATGAAAAAACAAAATGATTCAGCATAATTGCATGCCATTGGGTCCTACATGTATGTATGGGTAAGATCAATACGGAAACACTACCAATAGTCCCATAGTGGATTTTTTTTCATAGTTGACCCACCAAGGCAAGAGTTGCATTCAAGGAAACTAAGAAAAACCCTAGTTTATGAAATCAGGGCACAATGTAGTCACCGAGAAATTCAAACAGGATGGGGAGGTCACCCTAGATGTACTCATATTCTAGGATACCAACGGAGTCGATGGTACATCGATCCAACCTTTGGTTGTCAATTTGTGTCCAGTTGAAAGTCACCTCAAAAAGTGGTTCATGGACACTTGGTGACTTTTGGTCGTGGAGTGAAAAACCAAATGGATCAGCATAATGGCATGTTGTTGTCTCCTACATGTGTGTATGAGAAAGGCCGATATGTAATAACTACCAATAGTCACATGGTGAAGTTTTCTGCAGAGTTGACCCACCAATGTAATAGTTTCAAGAATTGAACCACGAAGTAATTAAATGTGCATTAATATAAAAAATATTCATTAAAAGTAAATTGCAACAACTCTAGAGCATGTGATTTTCTGAATTCTATTTGGTGGTGTCTAAAGATACCATTACTTCTTGGCACCTCCAATGTGCCATAGATTGTGTTTGTATCCTAGGCAAATGAAAGGCTAAACATTAGTACTCTCTTCATAAAATAAGGAGAACCGAATGAAATTGTGTAAACATTATTTATAGATAACTCATGTGAGGGTGTAGGATCATGTTTATACTGTCCATTATACTATGAATAGTAGGATGTCTATGAATGGTATTTGTCAATCATAGGTTATTATTGAAATTGTGTAGGTAAATGGTATTGAAATTGTTCTTGAGCACGCACTTTAAAGTTTAAATAACGCATTTGACAATATAGCTACACTAGACAATCTAGTAAGACTTGATAATGCACTCACTTGAGTAGGCAATCTGAATCATCTCTATTGCTGATGGTGTCCATCAATCTCTCATGCTCTAAATGAGGTAGAAAGTATCGTACATGTGACCTATTTTTGTTCAAAAGTGTGTGTAGCTTGATGTTTATACCAACTACCAGGTTGGTGAAGTGGTATACAATAGTGCCTGGTCTATAATCATGATATACGTACCCACCCTTAATTTTCTGTTGTGTTTCTAGTGTCAACTACTCCCCTTTTATAAACATAGATCTAGTTGGGAATTCACTATTTTCATCATCTGTAACAGGTTTGAGAATGGTTTGTTTTCCCTCTAAGAAACAAGACAACCAGTAGTCAGCACCCCATTCATTATTTTTTGGGGAAACCACTGCATATATCTGACCTGTGAAAGGAAATAGGTTGAGTTAACAATAAATTTATTAAAAAAGGTCTTGCATGTAACATAAATAAAATTTCTTTATATGTAAGTGCTTCTAGTGATTTAGGTACTACAAATTTACTTTTTTGTACCTGCTTGTATGAGATCCGATATGTGATCATAGTCTCTAGAAATATATGTCTGACCATCTTCCACGTGGTCTATTTC
The DNA here is from genome assembly GCA_001517045.1 of Pseudotsuga menziesii. Lineage (NCBI taxonomy): Eukaryota > Viridiplantae > Streptophyta > Pinopsida > Pinales > Pinaceae > Pseudotsuga > Pseudotsuga menziesii. Next base: position 123,088 of record LPNX010976922.1, on the reverse strand, counting down.
ATTATCCCCCATCAAATCGGTGGCAAGTGTCAATCATATCTGCATACTCACAATCACATCATTCATCGATGCTACATCAAGCGCAAAATAAAGCCTTCAATATTGTCCATATTTGTAGGGATGAGTTATCTGAGCTTCTAATTGAATGAAACTGTCGATTTCCATGCACTATGATCACTCGATGTGTTTTGGATCGATCCACATTTGTCACCTACCAGAATATTCTCTGCACTGGGTTTTTCCTTGTTGCTTGTTCTCCCATCACAAATGCACACCATTTCACTATATATGCATTGTCTCGAAGTTGAGCACCTATAAACTTCATCTCTTCCCTTCTAAGTGCAATTTTTATGCATGCACTAGCTCCATTGTGCTCTCCTTTTCCATGACCAATTTCAAAGTAGTTCCATATATGTGGCAACTTGTATTTTATGTGCAACAAACACAACAATTGAAATACATGTGCATTCTTGAACTTACCATCACAACCATATGACCAAATCAAATGATGACAAAATGATATATCCATAGCTATCACATGTTCCTAAAACAATTTAAAGCAATGTTGCACGTAATGGATTTCATGGGTCCGATCGTCACTTATGTAGAAGTGACTTTCTTTTAATATCACATGTTTCTCTTCATTGCTATTTGTCCCATGTTGATAAGTAATATGGACCATTATGCTCACCTTCTTTGAGTGATAGTACTAACTTTGTATTTCATTTTGTGGTTGTAGGGTGTAATTTTCTGCAAAGTCAACCACTGATAGTATTGTTCTGAGAGGGAAGGTGTCTCGACATATTCTGAATTGCTCATCTTTCCATTGTGCCATATCGACATGTTGAATGTATTGTTGGATATTTCCATGGAACTATGAAATAAATTCATATACTTGCACCTAGGTGGCAAACAAAATAATCAATGTTATAAAACAACATAAAATATTTACATGAATATCAATTTATGTTAATAAACAATGTTATAGAACAACATAAACAATATAGTCATTTAAATGAGTATTATTCGTGTACATTGTAACCTATGAAGTCACCAATTAAATATTCCTACTTTCTTTCCCATCATGTAGCTGATATGTTTCATATTCCTACTTTCTTTCCCATCATGTAGCTGATATGTTTCATATTCACTCTCATGGATGCAATCACACCATAATGATAGCCCACCAAATTTTTTGCAAGCGCCCTCTACACATTTTTTAAGTAATATTTATGCCCATCTTTCCCCAGACACATTATGGTATGGATAAAATCTCTAGATGACATTGGCGGTACTGTACTTGACCATTCCTGCACATGATTAGGATGCAAAAAAATAATGTATATGTGCAAATGTATGATAATATATATCAAAGTCTATGTGGTAACTATAACAACAAGTGTTTCAGATAGTATTGATTCCAACCTACCAAGGCTTGCATTTTTCAAAAGATATTTTCCTGGGCCTTATCTCTACGTGGGAAATTTTAAACATCTCGAACAATTGAGTTTGTGTCATGTGAAGATAATCTTTAACATGCGGTTCATTATTCATAGAACCCCTACAATGTTTTAACACATCCTTCGTGTTAGTAGAATGCCTAGTGTTATCGTGCCAAAATGTGTGCACTAGTCCCTTCACTGTTTCGACCAACTTCATGTCTTTATGGGGAAACCTATTGCTAAATTCCCATAATGCTTCCAATTGTCCCTCTACATCAAGGTTGTATCTTCTTACTGAATATTTTTTAAGTGTCTTTTGATGTAAAGGCACAAATTGTGATGTGCATTTAAGTAAACGACGTTGTCTTGAGGATCTACTTACAATTGATTCAACCAAGACACAACAACCCACATTACAGTCCCGTGAACAATTTTTTTTACCAATCGATTTGAATGCAGTAGCAATATACTTCACAATGTCATTAATTTATTTGATATTCTTCAATGTTCTTATGCCTAAGTTTCTTCTAACAGTTTCCATACTCCTAGATTTAATCAAAGCTAAAAACAATTGACATTTATAGGCTTCATATTTTTTATCAAAATATTGTTTCATTATTTGAGAACAAAGACGAAGGATAGTGCTTTTAGGCACCTTACCTTCCATGGAAGTCAATTCACTTTCATCCACTTGTATGCATTTACGATTTCTCTTTCGTGTTTATGCAAGTTTTTGTTCGGTTTGAAATGCTGGAGTGACATTTACATCCACTATAGGCTGACAACTTTGATTAGGATATTGAACCACCTCCCATTGTTCTTGCAGAGCCACATTTTCATCGTTAGGAACATAATGATTTAACTCTTCACAAAATTGTCCGCTTAAGAAAGCACCAATATTTTCATCTTCCCCATAACCATCTTCCATTAACATTGTGTTAGGCAGAAATATTGTCGTTTAATTCCATTGTAGTATTTTCCCAACTATTTAATTTGTCAATCCGAGGTTCATAGGCTTATGAAGCACATGCAAAGTATATGCAGGACTGAAAAAAAACTAAGATAATCTAATCCCCCTTTGCTAGTTTCTAATTGCTAATTTAATGCCCCTTAAGCTGAAACACACAACTGCTAATCTAATGTTGGAAGCTCAAACACAAGGCTGAAAGTAAATTGCATAAAATAAAGACAACATATGAAGAGAAACGAGACAACACATGTGAGCTCACATAAAAAACAAAGCAATCTTAATTTACATCACAAGAATCAATGACAAAGCATGAAAACATTATGAACAAAAGCTAAGAATTCCCTTCTCCATATTACAAAGTCAAGACAAACTTCTACAATATGAGACTAATCTTCCCCTAATCTACCCTCCCCAAATGAAGAGATAGCACTCTCTTTTATACACGAATTTCTTTGAGAAGGAGATAACCATCTCATAATGGCATATCCATTATTCTCTCAACCACTCTCAACTAATTTCCTATTATTACAATATATTGTCCCATCAAATCCTCCACATGTCTCTCATAAATCCTACATAGGATATGCCAACCAAATATCCATGATCTTCTCCTTGGAATATTCTTTAAATAACTATCTCCTTGAAATGGTGGAGGAGATATTCGAGAGTATTTTCTTTGAATTAATCCTTCACATATTCCTAGACATTACAAAGCTCATCCATAGATGAGATATTAGTGAAAAACATGTTAATTTCTAATATTTAATCATAAATTCTTTTTTAATACTAAAATGAATAAAGTGGAAAATAATAAGGTGAAACCCAAATATATGTATGGAAATGGTATGATGAAAGGTTAATGATGGGGAGATGAAATGTGAGGAATAGTGAAAGGTAAAGTGGATGAAAATATGGCATTTATGAGCCTCAACATCCTCCCCAACTGAACTTGTTGCATGTCCTCATGCAACCTTGCATGGATCTTCTTGAGAACGTTCGGGATCTAAACTATGGATTTGATTGATAATGTCTTTATA
>LPNX010976922.1:105461-118707 GCA_001517045.1 Pseudotsuga menziesii | reverse complement strand
AACACACAAATAAAAATGGAAAAAGCACAAAATTAAATTTATCTGATCTGCGTTCCTGGGCATTCAACATTACTGTCTTGGCTCTTTAACAAAACATCCAAAATTTAAAAATATTAATAGCTATGATAGCCAGCCGCAACATCCAACTGTGACACCACCTATAGCTGGATCAGCCAGCTACGACAAGCCAACTGCAACAACTAGATGCAACAAGCCATCTGCAACAATCGGCTATAACAGCTAGCTGCAACACCTAGCTGTAACAACCAGCTGCAACACCTGCCTATAACAACCAGCTGCAACACCCATTATATCCTGCGTAAATCGTCGCTAACATAAAATATATGCATACCTACCCCATAAGTATCGATCTCATCCTGCCCATGGTTTTGAGTTATCCTATTTATTTCATCGTCATGCATGTAGCCTTTCCTATCACAAGAAACTCTCGGCTGCTATTAGAAAACATCATTATAATTGGTCAGAAATGAACAACCCTTCAGCCTCTGCATTAATTCATCTCGATAATTCCTAGGAAACCGCTACGTTTCTTGGATTCAATCTACAGTTATCTACCCATATCATTGCCAGAGTTCAAATAAATAAAAAATAAATAAAAATGAAAAAATGAAAAAAAAATCATGCATGTGAGAATAAAAATCATTCAACTGCTTTGTCAAGTTGTAATCGACAGGATTTCCTCCTGCGCTGTAATGTTAGATTATGTAGGGATGTGAATTAATAATAAAGAGTATCCAGCTAGGATTCTCCCAACCCAAAAATCAAAATAGCGGTCCCCACCAAGCAACATTCATAAAGCAACTTGGTTTCAAAGCCCAGTCCGAAAAATGTTCTAAGTTGAAGTAAGTGAGTCGAATATGGAAGGTCAATTCATACAACAAGAAATAAATTATGCAGTCTTTTTTTTTGTAATTAAAAATAGTGCCAATTCACACGCATTCGTTTCAAATGGTATATTGATTATGTTGTTGCATGCTAAGTTGCATGAGGACCGTTCATTTGATTGATTAGCGTTGATTAAAGAGAATTTCCATCACTTTCTTCCTATAGAATGAATCGAAACCAGAAATCCTGAAATACACAGGCTCGACCATTTAAACAAGTTTTCTCATAGATGCAAAACTAACCAAATCATAGATCAACTCCGAATGCAATTGGTCATGGCTTGCCATGTTTTTCTTTGGTAGCTGATATACCAAGGTTGTTTCTGGAAGGAGATTTTCTCCCCCAAGTTGGTCCATCATACTTTATTCTATGCAACTTGAAAGTATTAAAATAACAAGTCAATTAAATATGTATTGATCAATAAATCAATGCCACGATTCCGTACACATTTCTTCTTGCAACCACAAGGCATGGAGATTGACTTGTTATTTGTTCAAATTATTTTCATGAAATGGCACTCATAGCTAAAGCATAACAACACCAAGATTCTTCTGTCATGCATGCAGGTTACGATCTGTAGATGCTTCTTTCCTAGAGCTGATTGCTAGGTAAGTTTTCAAGAGTGATGTATGTGAAATAACCCCATAATATAGAGGTGGGGATTTTCTTAATAATTGTCATCGTTGCTACGCATAATCCAACCATAACAGATCCTTGGAGAATGGGGAAAATAGAATGGGGTCTGGAATCGTATGTGGAACCCAACTATTCTGATTATTAACAGAATGCCAAGTTTATATAATTCCTTTCTGGCTTTCACTAGATTTTCCTTCAGACCTGGAAATATTCATCATTGCCCAATAAGCAAGTATGCTACTAACAATTTATGTGTGCAGGTCAAAGGATATAAATGAAGAGCTATAACAGACCAAAGGATACATGCACTGTTAGGTTTAAATTGAGGTTTGAAGGATAAAGTAAAGTCATGGCAACTCCAACCAAAAATAAACAAAACCGAAATAGCATCCAAGCCACTGAAAAAGTCAGATCAAAATGAGAATATCACATGTGTGATATTGTTTCAATTGTTGTTTCAGCTGCTATTTCAATGTTGTTTCATCTTGGAAAAACATAGCTCTACCTTGCATAGTGCATTTTGAGTGAGGAAATATCATAATGGAGACCATATGTATTTCATGTTTTTCAGGAAATCAGAATAAAATAATTTTGAAAATTATTCTCACAAATTTATTGAACTACAGGATGAAGGATGAAGGCAAAGAGATGGCTATGACTCCAACCGAGGAGAATCTTATAGGCATGACACTGCTTCAGCTGATGTTTCAGCTCGGAATTGCGTTGTTTCATCTTGGAGTTGCAGATTTTATAATTTCAATGACTATTTGTTTTTAATTTAGAATGAATTTGCCACATGAATTTGCAGTCCAGTTTTATTTTACAAATTAAAAAAAGTTTTAGCAAATGGATAGAATGAATTACAAATTAAAGATGAAATCAATTAAGTATGTTGCAAACATTAATTTATTATTTCCTAAAAGCATTAGAGAACATCCTACATTCTGATCCTCACGATCGCACAAAGCATGGAGGAGAGCATACTTATTCTTGGTGAAAGCAAAAACTGATAAAATCCTACCTACTCTATGCTAGTTGGGAATTAGAAAATAGTTACGTGTAGTTAAATATCCATTGTATCCATTCACATAACAACAATAAGAAAATTTTCAATGTTAATCTTGCAAATAGAATATGAGTATAAATAGAAATGTGTGAAATTAGTTGTTGTGACTGTGCTCTAACTAGAAAAAAAGAAAAACTAAATTGTTCTAACCTCGTACCCGCCTGAAACCATCGTTCGATAGGGCTTTCATAGTCATAGTTTGCACTCCTCAGATCACGCTGCAACTCCTCGTGGTCCTCCTCAATCTCATGTTCGCATGATTGTTCTCCATCAGATGTGCAGGATTCCTCGAATGTTGATTCTCTGTTCATTGTTGGAGGAGTAATTAAGCTCTCGGCTGCTTTCAGGATCGACTCCTCTTCGTGAGAAGAGGAGATCCCTACTTTTCCAAGGATCTGAGTGAGTTGTTCCAATCTTAAACTCATTGTTAAATCATCTTGAAAAAGGGATTCTTACAACACCCAATACTAAATGCAAAATTTAAATAAAACACTCTTGTTGAACTAGATTAAAAAAACACTCTATACAAAAAACAATTACTCTTCATAGTTGCAAAAAAAACACACTTTCTGAAATTGAAATTCACACTTGTAGAATTGAAATTCACTCATTTCAGAACTTGAAATTCACACTCTAGTGTATGCTTGCAGAAAATCAAGCTAAACTTCAATCCGTCATGCTTGCTCGACAATGGCGCCAAAATGTTAGGTGAAAATATTGTCATTTAATTCCGTTGTAGTATTTGCCCAACTATTTAATTTGTTAATCTGAGGTTCGTAGGGTTATGAAGCACATGCAAAGTATATGCAGGAATGAATAAAAACTAAACTAATCTAACCCCCCTTTTCTAGTTTCTAATTGCTAATTTAATCCCCCCTTAAGCTGAAACACACAGCTGCCAATCCAATGCTAGAAGCTTAAACACACGGTTGAAAGTAAATTGCATAAAATAAATACAACATATGAAGAGCAATGAGACAACTCATGTGATCTCACATACACAACTAAGAAATCTTAATTTACATCACAAGAATCAATGAAAAAGTATGAAAGCATTATGAAAAAAAGCTAAGAATTCCCTTCTCCATATTACAAAATCAAGACTAACTTCTACAATCTGAGACTAATCTTTCCCTAATCTACTCTCCCCAAATGAAGAGAGAGAACTCTATTTTATACATGAATTTCTTTGAGAAGGAGATAACCAGCTCATAATGCTAGATCCATTATTCTCTCAACTGCTCTCAACTAATTTCCTATTATTACAAGATATGATCCCTTCAAATCCTCCAAATGTCTCTCACAAATTCTCCACATGTCTCTCATAAATCCTAGATAGGATATGAAAACCAAATCTCCATGATCTTCTCCTTGGAATATTTTTTGAATGACTATCTCCTTGAAAGGGTGGAGGAGATATTCGAGAAGTCTTTTCTTTGAATTAATCCTTCACATATTCCTACATGTTACAAAGCTCATCCATACTTGAGATATTAGTGAAAAACATGTTAATTTCTAATATTTAATCATAAATTCCTTTTTAATACTAAAATGAATGAAGTGGAAAATAATAAGGTGAAACCCAAATATATGTATGGAAATGGTATGATGAAATGTTAATGGGGCGATGAAATGTGAGAAATAGAGAAAGGTAAAGTGGATGAAAATATGACATTTCTATGTCAACACGTTGCATTATCCTTCTCAACCTCTATGTCAGGTATCTGTTGTTTTCCGTGATATGTTGAGGTGCAAGTATTTGATGCAAAGTGTAGTGTTCCATCCAATGAACTAGATACTAAAATGTGGCTCACTGGAGAATGAGTGGAACTGTCCACTATCAAATTCCTTTGTTTTGAATCTTCCTTTGGGGTATCCAAAATTGTATTTTTTGGTTGAGCGGGAATGGGAAGTATTTGCTCAATGATTGAATGCCGATGATTTCTTGATTCTTCCCTCTTATTTTATTTTTCTTCAGCTTCTTCTGGTGTAAGAACCTTCCTCGCTGATTTCTGGCCTCTATTGCATACGTTCCCCATTGAAATCCACTCAAACTTGTAAAAAACCTATAGATTTGTGTAATAAATGATGAAATGACAGGTGGTACAGTTCTTTGTGCACGGCTTCAAAGGAATTCTATCTTTTTCTACAATACAACTGGCGCACGGCCCATAATCCAACAATTTTTATAAAACGAATATTGCATATGTGTTATGGTTATAATGGTTTACCCTTAACAATCTCTACGTAAAACAAGATTTTCCTATCGCATATGCAGTATAATGCACATGCAATATGAAAATTGTGTTAGGTAAGGAGAAATTAACAACACATTGCTTAAGCTAAAAGAGGGGGGTGAGTCAAAGGAGGGAGATAAAAGTGTAGAGGGAATCATGGGAAGGATGGATGGTTAAGGGAGAGATATGTGGGGGATGAGGGGAGAAGAAATAAAAGGGGAAAGGAGGGATGGGTAGGGGAGAGATATGCAAGGGGGAATGAAGGGAGGAAAAATATGAGTGGGATGGAGGGATGGGAGCGTGGTGAGACATATAGGGGGGATCAAAGAGGTAGATATATATGACGGAGGGATTTTTGGGTGCAGATAATATATAGGATAATGGATGGAGGAAAGATATAGAATAATGTATGGAGGGATGGTTAGAGGGTGAGATAGTGAGACAATGACCATAAATTATAATAATGACACCATGCTTGACATCAATTTCTCATGTATCAAATATTGATGCTGAACATAGATAATAATAATAATAATAATAACCTGAAACACTAAATAATAATAATAATAGTAGTAGTAGTAATAATAAAACTCAAACACTAACAAACTGTTGTTGTAGATTTCAACACCATATTTTGACACCCGCTTCAAATATATGGGTGTCGCATCGCATCATCCTCACCTGATGCCCAAATAATAAAATTCTCTTTCATAATAATAACGACAATGGCAGATAACTATTTAACACGAATGAATGACCACCATTTTGGAGGGGGGTGGAATTGATCAGTTTAATCGAATATTTGGTCCTGTAAAATGTTTTTTGTGATTTGCAGGAAAGGACTGATTTATTATTTTCCTCAATTCAAATTAGATTTTGCAATGGAAATTAACGTCGGGTTGCTAGGCAAGCAGACTAGAGGCATGGTCGAACTAGAAGGTAGGCATTGGGTAATTGTATTTGAATTTGGTTGGCTTTATTGGATGAAGATATTTATAATAGTTATGTTCGACGAGGTCGTATTATTTCAATTCATTTTCTTGTTTAATTTTTCTGTAAGTTTTCTCAGAAAGTGATATAAAGGGGATGGGAGAGGGAGATATATAGGAGGGAGGGATGATCGGGTGTAGGAAATATATAGGATAATGGATGGAGGAAAGATATAGAATAATGGATGGAGGGATGGTTAGAGGGTGAGATAGTGAGACAATGACCATAAATTATAATAATGACACCATTCTTAAAATTGATTTCTCATGTATCAAATATCGAAGTAGACAATAAATAATAATAATAATAATAATAATAATAAAATGTGAAACACTAAATTATAATAATAATAATAATAATAATAATAATAATAAAACCTCAGACATTGACGAACTATTGTTGTAGATGCCGACACCATCTTTTGACACCTGCTTCAAAGATATGGATGCCGCATCGCATCATCCTAACCTCATGTCAATCAAACAAAATTCTCTTTCATAATAATAATGAAAATGAAAAATAATTGTTTAACACGAATGAATGAGAGCCATTTTGGAGGGGCATGGGATTGATCAATTTTATCGAATCTTTGGGCCTGTCACAAAATATTTGTGATTTGCAGGCAAGGACTGCTTTATTATTTTCCTTGGTTCAAATTAGACTATGTGATGGAAATTAACGTTCGGTTGGTAGGCAAGTGAACTAGAGGCATGGACGAACATGAAGGTAGGCATTAGGTAATTGTATTTTAATTTCACTGGGTTTACTGGATGAAGGTATTCATAATATTTATGGCCAAATAGATGTATGATCTGTGTTGGATGGCTTTGAAACTCAACATTTCTACCCCTACTCTGGGATCATCATCAGGAGATGCTAGAAGCGTAATGATGATCCCAGAGTAGGGGTCGAAATTTCGAGTTTCAAAGCCATCCAACACAGCTCCTTCTTCACTCAATTAATTTCTGTGTAATGACTATCTTCAAATAGATGTATGATTTCAATTCATTTTCTTGTTTACGTTTTCTGTAAGATTGCTCATAAAGTCGAGGGAACCCCTAGGGAAATTTATCTGTATTCAGTATGAAAATGATTTGTTAGAACTATTCTCTAATATATATGGTATAATTGTTATTGTTTGAACTGAATTCTGTTGTTTATTCATGTTTCTACTATTGATCACATTTTGGATATTTCGCAAATTGCTTTCCTTAAATTCGTCTTAAACATGATACATTTAAATGCGATTTGTTTTTATAAAATAGTCTATACATGTTTTCTTGGTTACTTAATTTAGTTTTATATGGATTTTTTTTGAGCTTGTATTCGAGGTTTATTTTTGTCCCTAGTGCAATTCTTCTCCATTACCCCTAACAATCTCTATGGAAAACATGATTATCATATCACATATTCGATATAGCGCATATCCGATATAACACATATGAGATATATTGCATATGCGATGTAGTGCATATGACATAGAAGAAAATAACATTACATTGACTAAGCTAAAAGACGGGGTGTAGTCAAAGGAGGGAGAGAAAGGTGTAGAGGGAATCATGGGAGGGACGGATGGGTAGGAGAGAGATATGGGGAGATGAATGGAGGATAAATATAAGGGGAATGGAGGGATGGGTAGGGGAGAGATATGAAAGGGGGAATGAAGGGAGGAGAAATATAACCAGGAGGGGAATAAATATAAGTGGGAGGGAGGGATCGAAGGGGGTAAGAGATATAGGGGGATGGGAGAGGGAGATATATAGGAGGGAGGGATGATTGGGTGCAGCAAATATAGATATAGCATAATGGATGGAGGGATGGATGGAATTCTAGGAATGTTGTGTCTTTTGAGAATTGTCCCTCCCTTTCTAACCAGATTTCTACTACTATGTGCTCTTTGGATAAAAAATTGAAGGAAGAATCGAAGATTAAGCTCAATAGATATAAAATGCATATGCGTTATAACACATATGCATTTTATATCGCATATGAGTTATAACACATATGCATTACAACACGTATGCATTTTGTATCGCATATGCGTTATAACGCATATGCGTTTTGTAAAATTTAAAATTTCGGCGGGAATAAGGCTTGGAATTATGTTCGGAAATAGCTTCGTACTACCCAACCTATTAGCTAGGAGAAATAAACCAGGGCTATTTCTTGTATTTCAAAACTCTGTGAATATGCTCAGTTTCGATGGAATTTTTTGCGATGACAAACACAATATTATTTTTATGAAAATATAGAATATTGTAGAATACAATCTTAAAATTTTGAATATGTATTTTTTTCCTACAGATGTATGCTTTATTTATTTATTATTATTTTTTTAAATGACACATGTCAGTTTTTGAAAATAGATACATCAATTGTTTTTTATATAACTTTTGATTTCCTTCACCATTTCACAAGAAAGCTATATGGTGCACTAGAGGAGAGCGAGCTCTACAATATTATATATAAAAATCAATAATTTCATTAAGTTTAGCCCCTAAAGTGTTGCACCCACACATAATGTTTTCATTTCAAGGTTTTTAGACTTCAATAATTAATAATAAAAAAATAATCATAATTTTTTTTGAAAGAATAGTGTTGCACTAGTACCATATGTCTTTAATATGTTTGCAAGAGTTTATCCAAAAATGACATCACTTACCTCATATAGTGCTGCACCCGCACAAACATATATGTTATGATGTGCTGAAAATTTGAAAACCCAATTTAAGGGAAACTAATTTTATAATCATTTACACAAATTTTATATAGATAAAAGTTATATATTATGAAATCTTATTCAATTTCCTAACTTTTGTCTTTTTACGTCATCTTTAAATCGGTTAGGGAAGTACCTCTAGTTGTCACCTAATGTCAAAGGTTCCATGTTTTTTCAATGCTATGTGGCATCTAAAGTGCCTTTAAAGGAGTCCATGACTGTGCATCAGCCCTACCTTTATTTTTATGTTCAAAATTCTCACGCATTTATTTTTCCAATTAGGTATGTTCTCTCATTTGTTTTTATTTTTAACATATCAAAATTTTCCTTTTCTCATGGCCTCTTCTAGAGTTTTTGAATTATCATATTTGATTCTCCCTTTAAATATAAGAGGTAAATAACTAAGGAAACACTGAATTTTTTGTTTTTCATCAATAATGTAATATGCATAATGAAATAAACTTAAAAATTTGTTGCGAAGTTCCTTCATATTCATTACACCTAATAGTAATTTGTAATTCATAGAATTCTTTAGCTTTTTCCTCATAATATTGTTCTGATAAATATTTTCTTTCAAAATTTTTCTTGAAAATTTTCCAAGTTACATAACATTCTTTAATGATTTTTACTTTTTTTATAGCTTGCCAGCAGATATCAGTCTTTCCTACCAAGTTATTGATTTCCATTTTCACTTTTAGTTCGTCATAATAATTATAAATTTGGAAGTACTTTTTCATCCCAGATAGCCAAGCTTTGGCTTCTTCTCCATTTTCAATTTCTCCATTGAACATAGGAGGTTTGACCTTTTTAAACTCATCGATAATCCCTTCATACGGTTTGTATTTCTTTTTCTTCTAATTACTATCGCTACTTTCACTAGAACCCTTATATTTTTCATTACTATGTTTTTATGATTCTTTGCTTGAAGATTCAGTCTCATGTTTAGAAAATTCTAGTTTTCTTACCTTATGTTTGTAAGGTGTAGTTCTTGCCATATTTAATTCGGGTCCTATAATACCCCCTGAATTAATAATTTCTAATTATGCTGGAAAATAATTTGATTATTATTTTATTATTCTTTGACACGAAGGTCAAGAATAAAACATTTTGTAAAAAGCATTCCCTATTTAATAAAATATGTTGAAGGGGAACAAAAGTGGATACAGTTGTTGAAAGAGTGTTTGCTAACCTACAAGAGGAAAATGAAAAGTGGTAAAGACCACTGAGTGAGAACTCAAGATGTAGGAGGCATCATCCCCCAAAATCAGGTCTACACTCCTAGTTGAGTGCTAAAGAGCAGGAGGCTCATAAATGACCAAGTCCTAGGAAAAATACTATTTAATAGTATGTCCATGAGCAGCATGAGGCTACCATTAGATTGGGATCAACATCTATATAATGTCATAGATGGTGCTTTGAGATATTTTTTTCTCTTATGGTTCAGCGAATAGGCTTGGGGGTTCTGGAGAAAGTAATTTGGCTGCTCTAGGAGTTGGTTGGGAGGAACAACTTCTCCAATTTTGTTTTCCCAACGTTGGTGCCAGGTTCCTACTCTCTTTTCTTATGAATGATTCTAGTTGTAGTACCTGATGTATATGTAAATTGTTAAACTATAGTTACCTATCCAGGAAGTATTGTTTATGCATTTCGGTAGAACCATTATCCATGTTTTGTATATCAGAGATCTATACAATGATAGTATCATAGTAATTAATATATTGTTCTGAGCATAATTCTGCAGAGTTGGTTATTGTTGGTTTGTTATGGATCAGTTTCAATACTTGAATGATTTTAAATTTATGAGTCTACATTTAATAGAATGAATCCTATGTTTTTAACTGTAGCATGTATTGCTACATTTATCTAAGTTTTTCTTGTCTGTATCAATCTCATTAAATCTTTCCTAACATTGCTTCCTGAGTTTGGAATGTCGATTGAGATGATAATGTTGGTCTAGAGTATATATCCATAAGTATTGTAGTTGAAATACATTTATATAAGAGAATACCTTAATTTATGGATAATATCCCAAAAACAACTGAGCGCAGTTAGGTTCTCGACTGTTAGTCATGATTTCGACAACAAATTAAAGAGTGGATAGAGACATCAAGTTAATATTCATATAAGTGTTAAATTACAGTGAATTAAACCCCCAAATCAACCAAAAACCCATTGAATCCTCAAATTTAAACGTTGATCCATAAATATTATAAGATCAATGGTCCATATCTAATCCACTTCTAGATCGATGGTTCACAAAAGTTACCGAAGTCTGATTTCTGCATCAAATCATATCCATGGTCAGGATTTAAGCCGCAAGGATCAACGGTGCGGAAGGCATATGCAAAAGGTGGAAGTGAAAGGTCAAGAATTAGGTTAAAAAAGCTTGAAGTTCTTGAAGTCCTATTCCTGCATCAAATCAGATCCACGGTCAGGATTTAAGACACAAGGATCAACAGTGCGGAAGGCAGATGTAGAAGACAGAAGCGGAAGGTAAAGAATTAGGTTAACGGATCTTGCAGTTATCAAAGTCCAATTTTTGCATCAAATCAGATCCATGGTGAGAATTTAAGCTGTAAGGATCAATGGTGTGGAAGGCAGATGTAGAAGCTAGAATTGGAAGGTCAATAATTAGTTTAACAGAACTTGAAGTTCCCGAATTTTGATTTTCACATCAAATAAATCGATGATCGATATTTTATCTGCAAAGAAGATCAATGTTCAATATTGGTTACGAAGGTTTCATTCTGGAATCCGCAAGGAATCAACAATGTGAAAAGTATAAAAGAAAATTTAACCGAATTTGGTGTATTCTGCACCTTAGGGTTCGCTTGTGGAAGGTGGAATGCAAGAGGTGGAAAATTGGAAAAGGTTAAGGAAAAAAGTTGAAGTGTCTGACTTTCAAGGTCTGTAGTGAAAGGTGGAAAGACGAAGGACCAAGTGATCATTTTATGAAGTTTATGACTTTCGATGTCTGCAGCGAAAGGCATAAAATGGAAGGAATAAATCTAAAATACCAAGTGATCATTTTTTGAAGTTTTCGACTTCTGAGGTCCGCAGCAGAAGGCGGAAAACAGAAGGAAGAAAGATGAAAGTCCAAGTGATCATTTTATGAAGTTTCTGACTTTCGAGGTCCGCAACTGAAGGAAGAAAGAAGAAGGTGGAAATACTAAAGACCAAGTGATCATTTTATGAAGTTTTCAACTTTTGAGGTCTGCGGCGGAGGGAGGGAAGCGGAAGGTCGCAAGGAAAAAGTTGAAAGGACGAAAGTCCAGAAATAAGATTAACAGAACTTGGAGTTTCGAAGTATGATTTCCACATCAAGTAATATCGACGATCCAGGTTATTCCGGCAAGGGTCAATGATGTGGAAATCCGATGCAGAAGGTGGAAGGTGGAAATTCCAGAAATAATATTAGCAAAACTTGGAATTTCCGGGATCCAATTTCTGCATCAAATAAATATCGATGGTCAAGGTTGTTCCCAAAAGGATCAATGGTGCAGAAATATTGGGAAGAATGTGGAAGGCAGAAAGGGGTCAAATGAAGGTACTGAAATGTTATTTTTTTAATTTCTGAGTTCCTCCCGAAAGGTGAAAGTCGAAAGAGTCAATTTTAGTGTAGAAATGACTATACTAGTTGCAGAGTGGATCAGTCAGTGGTGAAACGACTGTTACAGTGGTCCCTAAACCCGAAAATGAATGTGCAAGGATGAATTTCACCATTTGAGTATGGCCAAGGTTTCTTTTATTTGTATTTTCCTCATAACAGTTAGGAATGTTGATTAATATGTCTGAAGATATATGGTTATAGAAAAAAACATTATTTGAATTTTGAGGTATGTTACATATGGTATCAAAGCATGGTTTTAGTACTAGGCCTTAATAGGCTCAACACAAAGCTACTATAGAAAACAACAAACTAACTCATGTTTTTGTAGGAAATATGGCAGACATGGGAATGTCTGCAAAAGAGGAACGTCACCCAGAACAACCTTTAAATGAAGAGGGTAATCTAAGGGATGTAGAGTTCTAGGTAGATCTAAATGAAAGTCAGGACAATAAATCTAAACTAAAAAGGATTGTGAATGAACTAAGATCTAAAATAAGAAAGGTTAAGGAAGATAATTAGCAAAATTTGAAGGCTCAAGAAGAATTGAACACTATCCTGTTAGCAAAAATCCATAATGAAGAAAAAGATAAATATAAGGATTTTGATTAGGAATTTCCTAAAACTTCCCTGTATAATAAACGTAAGGGTAGGAAATTGGAATTTTCCAGCCATAACTATGACACTTCAAGTGAAGAGTTAGTTAAACATCACAGAGAAACTCATGAGTCAAGCGTAAGCAGTGACGAAAATAAAATTAAAGAAAAAGTACAAAGCGTATGAGGAAATCTCTAGGGAGTTCAAAAAAATCAAACCACCCATGTTTAATGGGGAAATTGAGAAGGGAGAGGAGGAAGAGGCCTAGTTGTACGGTATGAAAAATTACTTTCAGATATATAATTACTTAGATGAGTTGAAAGCAAAAATGGCCATTTATAATCTGACCGAAAAGGCAGATATTTCGTGGCAATATATAAATAAATTTAACAGTATAAAAGAAAGGTATGTATCCCCAAATTTTTTTAAGAAGTTGTTTGAAAGAAAGTATTTATCTTAACAGTATTATGAAGAAAAATACAAGGAGT
>LPNX010976922.1:84743-96416 GCA_001517045.1 Pseudotsuga menziesii | reverse complement strand
TACAAGAACAAGTGTACAAAGCAAGGTTCATGATTTGCCTCAGAAAGAATAGACTATGACATGACATACTCTATTGACTAGTATATATCAAGCATAGAATCACCTGTACAGAATGAAGAGGGAAGATGATACTCCACATCAGGGGGAGTGACTACAGAAAATTATATCTGAGTTCGCCATGGTACGACATGATGGATAGCTTTGTGATGGATCGAGACTTTACCAAGAGTAAAGTGGGTTCCAACCTTCAAGGTTGAATGTAGAAGACTAGGATATGTTGATGACCTGAGAAGACAAACTCATAGAAGATGTTATGATACTAGAATGATGTTTGGGATATAGTACTCAAACCAGAAAGCAAGAATATGGTATCTTCCAAATAAATTTGCAAGATAAGATATGTTGCTGATAGAATTAAGGTAATACTTGTGGCTAGAGGTTTAATTCTAAAGAGACACCTACTCCAAGAAGCAAGGTACACTTCATTCAAAACTATCATGGTATTTTCTTCCATGATGAAGTAAATACAAGCCTTCCTTAATGGCATGATTGAGGAAGAGTTTTACATCGAATAGTCACGAGGATTTGAAGTTGAAGATAGATGGAATCAAGTATGCAAAGGCCCTCTATGGCCTAAAGCAAGCTTCCAGAGCTTGGTATGGAAGAATAGATAGCTTCCTGATGAGCATGGGATTTGCCAAGAGTAAAGTCGATCCTAACCTTTCCTACAAGGTTGTAGAAGATGAACTTGTCATTCTATTACTATATGTGGACATGACTTATTCTTGACAGGGAATGAGAAACAGATCATGGAAAGCAAGAAGAAACTAGAAGAAGAATTTGAGATAAAAGACCTTGGGTTAATGCATTATTTCCTAGGTCTGGAAGTATGGCAAAGTTTAGAAGGAATATTTCTCAACCAGGGAAAGTATGCGGTAGAGATATTGAAGAGATTCAATATGTTGGTATGAAAAGTCATGGCCACACTCATGGACTCCAACCTGAAGCTGTTAGCTGATGACTCATTAGATTTAGTGGATGTGACTCACTACAGACAGATCATTGGGTCATTGATGTACTTAACAAATACCATACCAGACATTTGTTTTGTTGTGAACACCTTAATTCAATATCTTGTTCAACCAAGACAGGTTCACCTAGTAGCTGCAAAACATGTGATGAGATATCTGAAAGGGACTATAGACTTTGGTCTATACTATGATGGTAGCCATGGGTATAGATTGTATGGCTACACAGATGCATATCAGGTAGATGAAACAGGAAAAGCACACCAGGTAGATGCTTTTGTTTGAGGTCTGCTATGAGTTCATGGTTTAGCAGGAAACATTCCAGTGTTTCTCTTAGAACAGTTGAAGCAAAACACATAGCATATTTCTCTACTAAGTTGTGAAGCCATATGGCTTCAAAAGCTGATATCAGGTCTCTTTGACCTAAATATGGATACTACAATGATTCTATGTGATAACCATAGTTGTGATGACAAAGAACCCTATGTTCCGACGTAACACATAGAAATCCAGTATTTCTACATACAAGATAAGATGCAGATGATGATACTATAGTTGCAGATGATGGTGATTCAGTATTTCTATACTGAATATAGAGATGATGATGTTTCAGTATTCCCATACTGAAGATATAGATGATGATGATTTCAGTATTCCCATAGTGAAGATATAGATGATATTTCAGTATTCACATACTGGAGATACAAATGGTGATAGTTTAGTATTCACATACTAAAGATGTAGATGCTGATGGTTTGGATGATGATGTACTGATGAAGCCTCTACCTTGAGTAGAGTTTGAACACTTTCGAGACAAGCTTGGTGTTGTTCGGAAATACCTTCCTCGAAAGGGGGAGTAGTGATGTTGCAGTGGGATTGTATCATCCCTGGGCATTTTCCATAAAGTGATTCGAAGACCTCAGTCCTCGAGAATGAAGAGGGATTGTATCATCCCAGGACATCTGTCCACAATAGATCCAGTGACCTCAGTCCTCGAGAACGTGGTGGGATTGTATTATCCCTGGGCACTTTCCCTAAAGTGATCTGGAGACCTCAGTCTTCGAGAACGAAGAGGGATTGTATCATCCTGGGACATCTGTCCATAATAGATCTGGTGACATCAGTCCTCGAGAATGTGGTGGGATTGTATCATCCCTGGGCACTTGCCCTAAAGTGATCCGGAGACCTCAGTCTTCGAGAATGAAGAGGGATTGTATCATCCTGGGACATCTGTCCATAATATATCTAGTGACCTCGGTCCGCGATAATGTGGTAGGATTGCATCATCCTTGGATATCATCCTAAAGTGATCAGGACTGATTCTCCCATAATAAATCTGGTGGCTTCGGTCCTCAAGAATGTGGTTATAGGATTGCATCATCCTTGGACATAGTCCTAAAGTGATAGGGACTTATTCTCCCGTAATCAATCCAGTGGCTTCGATCCTCTAGAATGTGGTAGGATTGCATCATCCTTGGACATAGTCTTAAAGTGATAGGGACTGATTCTCCCATAATCAATCCGGTGGCTTCGGTCCTCAAGAATGTGGTAGGATTGCATCATCCTTGGACATAGTCCTAAACTGATAGGGACTGATTCTCCCGTAATCAATCCGGTGGATTCGGTCCTCGAGAATATGGTAGGATTGCATCGTCCTTGGACTTAGACCTAAAGTGATAGGGACTGATTCTCCCGTAATCAATCCGGTAACTTCGGTTGTCGAGAATGTGGTGGGATTGTATCATCCCTAGACTTTAAGTCCAAAAGTGATCCAAAGACTTTTTGTCTTAGAGTTGTGGATTGCAGGTTGTTGCTTATGATGATGATGTCGTACTGATCGAAAGATCAGAGTATGATGATGATGATGTATTGATCAAAAGATCAGAGTATGATGACATATTGATAGAAAGATCAGAGTATGATGATGACGCACTAATCGAAAGATCAGAGTATGATGATGATGACAAACTGATCGAAATATTAGAGTATGATGATGATGACGTACTGATCTAAAGATCAGAGTATGATGATGACGCACTATGATTATGATGTTTCTGATTGAAAGATCAGAGTATGTTGATGATGTTTCTTATCGAAAGATCAGAGTATGATGATGATGTTTCTGATCGAAAGATCAGAATGTGATGATGATTATGATCAACAAATCAGAATATGATGATGATGATGTTGCTGCTGATCAAAAGGGCAAAGTGTTGATGATGATATTGCTGATCGAGAGGTCAAAGTATTGAAGATGTTGCTGCTAATTGAAAGGTTGAGATACTAAAGATGTTGTTGCTGATCAAAAAGTCAAAGTGCTTAAGATGTTGCTGATCGAAAGGTCAAAATACTGAAGACATTGTTGCTGATTGAAAATTCAAAGTGCTGAAGATGTTGTTGATCGAAAGGTCAAAATGCTAAAGATGTTGTTGCTGATCGAACAGTCAAAGTGCTGAAGATGTTGCTGATCGAAAGGTCCAAGTGCTGAAGATGTCGTTGCTAATTGAAAGATCAAAATGTTGAAGATGTTGCTGATCAAAGACTGAAGATTGAATATGAAGACTACATGATGTTGAAAAGCTTCCAATGATTTATAGATGTGTTACCCTGCTGATGTTGATGATGTCCCCTATCTCTACTCTTGTTGTTGTTGATGTTGCTGTAGAATACCCTTCTCATTAAAGGGGAGTGTTGAAATATTGTAACTTCGAAGAATATTCTATATGTATCTTTTTGTGGTCCCCGATGGTCCTACCGGGAGAACCACTTGTATTACATTGTACCCCGATGCTCCTAATCGGAAGAACTAATAAGAGTCATGAGGTAGTCTCCTCTAATTGTAAAGGTGGGTCATTAGCAACCCAGTTTGGTTACTTGATCCTACATGTGTAACTCGATCCTACATGATTTAACTCGAGCCTACATGTCAAATGAGTTAACTTAAGTGAACGGATGGATATAAATAGAGGTGTAGTGCTCCTCATTTGAGACATACACACTCACTTGAGTAGCGCACTTATGGAGGAGAGAAGTAGCTGGAGAAGGAGGAGGATCAGGTTTTTGATCTCCTTGTTGGTTTTACCTTTATACCTTTTGGGGCATCTATATTGAGGAAGCTTTTGTTGGGTTTTTCCCTTTAGGGTTTTCCCAGGATAAATCTGTGTTGTTCTTGTGATACTGTTTCTTTCAGTGATCCTGTTTATATGATTTTGTTATGAAAAATGAAATGATATACTGATGTCTTAGCTAAGCATATGAAAATTCAACATGCAGTGGCGCAACTCCTTCACTATACATTCACATCAATACAACAACTTCGAGGTATGCCTCCATTTGATTGATGCGGTTGGGCTGAGTTCCAAGGTTACTCTGTTTTATAAGTTTTGGGGAAAGAAAGGGCTTTACAACCTTTATCAATTTTCTAATATAAGTTTAATTATCAACCAATATTGGTTTTGTATTTAAATTCGGGGATTCGTTGCGATTTGGTAATTTTACCTAGAAATTCGTTAAATGTGAGTTAATGCTATTGCATTTCTTATATCGTTTAATTAAACGTGTTATTTAAATATGTTAAGATCTTACTCAGTTGATATCTTGGTTTTGTTTGAATTGAAACTAGTTATTTTATTTAGATATGGTGTTATCTTGATATATGAATGTTTTCGATATAAGAATGCTGACACACACACTTGTAAAGGTACCTTATTTGTTTAAACATAAAATAAATCTTTGTGTTAATCCTCTCAGCTCTAGGATGTTGTCATTATACTTGGATTATTTTATTAAATTATCTGTTATAGTATATAAACTGAAGCGTCTCCGCTCTCGCCATTAAGATTTTGCTAAACAATACACAATTTGGTTACTAGTTGATTAACTTAACATAAGGTCGTTCTAGAGAAGATTGGTTTAGCATTTAAATTTCTTGTATTATGTATAGGAAAAGTAATTTGTGATTTCTACATTTTTTTACATAAATAAATAACTACTAACAAAGTATAAAGTAAGAATTAATAATAAACATGTTTATGTACATAAGTAAATAACTACTAACAACTTATAAAGTAATATAATTAATAATAAACAACTTAAAATGAGTACTAATGGATTCATTATATAATGTGAGTCTATAATACACTCCGAATTACAATCTATTTTAGAGTGTAATTATCAACTCAAAAGAAATAAATAAATTTAGTAAGGAACGTGTCACCATTGTGAGGACAACAAAAGTGAAGATGTTGTTCCTCCCAATTACAAACTCCTAGAGAAACTTACATGCTATAGAACCCCGAGTGTGTTTCTTGAACCATAAATGCGCCATCTCTTTTAATGAATAGATTATTTTTCCATCCATGGCCAACCCACTACTTTATAGTATTTTTCCTACAACTTGGTCATTTATGACCCTCCTCATCTTTAATGCCCCATAAGGAAAATTCCTCCTCCACCACTTGAGTTCTCACTTAGCACTACCATAAATGCTCCATCTCTTTTCATGAATAGATTATTTTCCTATCCATGGCCAACCTACTACTTTATAGTATTTTTCCTATGACTTGGTCATTTATGAGCCTCCTCATATTTAATGCTCTATAAGGAAAATGCCTCCTCCACCACTTGAGTTCTCACTTAACACTTTTCGGGTTTGTCATTTTCCCTTGTGGGTCAACAAACACTCTTTTAACTACTACTTAACTTTTGAGTCCTCTAAATTATTTAATTATTTAATAATTACTTTATTTGTCAAAATATAAAAAATAAGTATTGAAATAAATAAAAAATTTAACAATAGTAAAATGTATTACAACATCTACTTTGTGGGGTAAATATAGATTATCCACAAGTTATTTCTGATCCACACTTTATATGAACCACAATTTAACAATGAATAGTACACTTATCTCATCTCTACATAAAAATACCTATTAGTTCATTCCAATTTTTAGAGTATAAAATATAATTAATTTTAATGATTTTTTTAGACCTAAATTTCAAATCATATATCTTACTTCGATATCTTCACATACACCATTTTTATATCACTATTTAAAATAAAGAGAAATAGACTTGTTTTACATCACTGTTTAAAATTAAAAATAATACACCATTTTTTCATCACTACATATGCCAAGAGACCAAGTAATTAGCCATGTAATGTCCCAAATTTTGGACCTACCATTTACAGGCATGAGCCTATTAATCATGATGATTATCTTGATGTTTTATTTTATATTGGGTCAAAGACCCCACTGCATATGAACATGATGATTTGTTTTGTGTATTGGGCGCAAGCCAATTATCGATGATACATATGGATATATAAATGGTGGTTTTGTTGGGCATGGACCCTAAAGCACATGATTGATGAAATGTTTTGTGCTAGGCATGGACCCTGAAGCACATGATCGATGAGATGTTTTGTGTTGAGCAAGAGGCTCTGGAACACAAGAGTACTTACATTTGTGCTGAGCATAAAGCTATGGAACACATGAAAATATAATTGAAAATGTTGAGCATAAGCTCTGGAGCATTCCATGTTGATGTTGAGAATAAGCTCTGGAGCATCGGATCTTTGGCCATTGTATCCCTAGGTGTATTGTACAAGTACATCCTAGCATTTAGGGTTGAGTGAAAGCTCTGGAATTGCACTATGTTTGTAACTCCCTACTATAAGCGTTGAGTATGGGCTCTGGTAAGCACTAGGGGTTATTGAAAAGAATTTAATAACTTCCGAGCGAAAACGACTCGAGAAAAATATTGATCATCATCATACTTATTTATAAGTGATTAAATGAAATTTCAAATTTTTGTATTCTCATCAAAGTACTGAAGAGCTACCATGTTATATGAGGGAAATCTAACATTTAAGGATGTTAAGAGTTGCCTAGCATAGTAGACCTAAGTCATCTATCTACTTGACCTTCATGAAGAAGTGTCGTTAAGTCTAGGGATCATGACTGATGATGCCCGAAGACAAATGCTAACAAGTATTTTAATACTATGTACTTTATATATAGTATGTATAAAGGATTAATTATAATTAATTATATAATTTAATAAAGAAAGAAGAGAAGCTCCACCAATTACTATTTATTATTAAAGGTTTTATAAATAGTGAAATATTTATAAAAGATTTACTAGGAACTAGTTAAAAGTTCCTAGGTTAAGAATTGAAAATTACCCCCATAAATTTAAAAGGGTTAAATCAAGAAATCAAGGATTTCTTGATTTAACTACCCCTTTGATTGAAAAGTGTGCCTATAAAGACTCAAGCCAAGCAAAGGCTTGGGGTTCTGATTTTTATCTAGGAGAATTATTATTCTGCCTATTTTTCGCTCTCGAGTGTTTTCTTGGAGAACTGCTACTAAAACTGAAGGAGGATTATTCAGAACTGATTACCAGATAAGAAACCCTACCTTATGAGCTCTAAGCTACTTGCATGTTAGATTCGAGCTCGGAGGGATTTGGATTTAAACCAGGAACGGTTTCGGGTCATGGTTGGGTGGAACATGATAGTTCCCAAGTGAATTGGTCATCAAACGGAGGTTATATCTACATTGAATTGTTAATGCTAGTTATTTAAGTGTGCAGGCACAACCATTGACAAAGCTTCAAATTTAGATATGAAACCGTGGAAAGCATATTCTATTTTATTTCCTACAAATTTATTACTGTTTATATTAAGTAATGGTTGTATTGAAATTTCTAATCCCAAGGGTTAAGTTTTATGATTAACAAACTACTAAGGTTTGTAATTACAATTTATTAATCTTATGCTGGAGAAGTTTTATTATATGTTCTTTATGTTCATGGGGGTATCCTTCATAAATGTTACTGTATTAACTAGGTGTTGATCCTAGTATTATGTTTATACTATGTTCTCTATATTTAATACTCTGCTGACATATTTCATTTGTGAGTAGAGGCTTGCCCTAGAATTTTAAATAAACTAGTTCAGTAATAATTAATTAAAATATTATTTATGCTAAACTATACATGTTTATATTTTAAATTAGATATACTAAGAATCAATTTCATATAATAAGCAAGCTAAACAAGTTATCAAAGACCTTCCAAGGTTTGCTTCTTATTATCATATAAAACCAAAATACTTTACATAACTGAATCAAACATTAAATTTAATTAGAGGGATATCGTGACCATCCATGTGGTCCTTATCAAGACTCTACCCTAAAATCTACAGTCTTAACATCTATATTAAAATATCATAAATCACATGTATTGTATGTTTAAAGGTCCCATATAATATCCATCATAAACATCCACCTAAACTTTTACCAAGTAGCAACTCATATAACTCTGTATTTTTAAACAGAGGTCATGGTATCGATCCTCATGGGTTAAAACTTCAATTCATAAACAACATTAAAATCCAAAATAAGAACCTTAACATAAATCATTACCATAATCAAAATGCATAACAAAATCCATAAAGTAAATACCAAATACCATTTCTATTATTTCTTATAAAATATTTCATAGCTTAAAATCATCATGGCCCAAATCGATGAAGGTCGTATACCCAGTCACCGGCCACGGCCAAAGTTTCCAAATCTAACCACACAGGCGACGATATACTCTAAGCATTCAGGCTGTGTTTTACCAACACATCGAATGCCTTTTAAATAACGATTTGAGAAAGAATCAATCCCTTTTATAAAACCATTGTTTATATCATTACACAGGCCACTATTCACACCATTTGTCATGTAATTAAAATGCCTACGCTAGCAGAGAGGTCGTAAGACTCTAGCTACAATACGGCCTCGGCCAATAAACATTTTAATACACAGTACGATAATTATAACCCTACTGTAAGCGTTGGCCACCAGGGTTCCCAACCCATGGTTTGTCCACAGCCCAAATTACATAAGAACCAAATAATCGTCATAAAATAAACTACAAGCTATCGCAGCACTGTGGGAAGGCTCATGCCATTTATGACATGACCTTTACCCACGCTGTCAATATTTTACATTAACCAATTTCCTCAATGGATTTACACAAAAATTAATCAAATAGGCGAATGCCTCTGCTTTCAAAACCCAAACCCCATTTAAATATAGAGCTAAATAAAAACGCAGAAGGAAATCGCATACACAATGTATCAAAGTTAACCATTACATTTTATAAAACCAATACATATATCTATTTACACAGATATCCCAATGTCTATACACAGTCTCCATTAAAAGGCCGATAACAAGGTTTTACACAGGCGTGCCAATGTGGTATGGCACCATTACAAGCAATGGTGCAGCCCATGGCCATAAAAGCCCAAAACCAAAACATTAACGATTTACATAACCAAAATGGAATCACACAGAACTGAATGGCGTAAGAAACAATTCATGGCATAACGCCTCCATTTTAAAAATAACCAAGTCTGTATTCAAAGCCCGAAGGTGAAAATCGATTTCTCTACAGCATCAAACCCTAACCAAACAACTAGTCGAAACACAGCTTTGCCACAAGATTGTAGGGTGACAAGCATAAGCTTGAATTAGTAGGCTTGCCATGGCCATGAATGCAACACTGGGAGCCAACAATCTCATAGCCACGCTGCTCCTCCATTCCTTTTGGCACCTGCAAGAAACAACCAAATGGGGATGAGGAGTATGCCATCCTTTCAAACTGTAAACCAAATAAGGTGCATGCTTATAAATTCATGCAGGGATACCTCACAAGTTGGAGGTCGCCTCCATGGCCATACCTCTGCGCAGAGCCAAAATGACGAAACCCTAAATGACAATGCAATGGGCATCCATCGTGAGCCTGTAGAAATTCTAAGGCCTTGATGGCATAAGGAATTTCATAAACTGGCTAAGGATCTAAGCACACAATTAACCTCACAGAGAATTGTAGAGAATTAGCATAATGAGAGAAGAAGAAGAATTAATGAACACACATTAATGAATGATCAATAAATGATAATTGATATTATTACATAGGTAATACATCCTTATAAAGGAAAAAGGAGTTGCATGAAGACAACTCAAGCTAGCTCATAAAAGCAGGCTTACTAATTATGATAAACCCCTTAAAGCACTTTCCAATATACCAAGCACCTCACGAGTTGGAAAAAGCATGAGTGAGTTGTCAAGGAGATGGAAATAATATGCTAATGGAGAAAAACTAATGGAAGATGGGTTGGAAATAAAAGCACCTAGTTTCCTAGTTGACTAGCTTTTATCTTATCCATAGAAAAAGCAGGAAAAGCAGAAAAAACAGAATCTGCTATATGGTCCTGTATACTAATTCTAGAGGAACCCAGAATCAGAAATAAATCATTCCTAGGATATAGTTGGCATGCATTGACTTTAAGGTGCCACCTAATTAAGCTAGTGGGTGAATAATTAATCACTATTGATTAATTATTTTATCCTAAGTGTATGAGTGGGTTTATTATATCCCAACACCCCCCTATAAGCCTGACTTTATGATGATATGCATATTGGGCCCAGCAATAAAGCTATGGTCACCCTTTTACAATTTATATTGTCCAAAGAAATGAGGAAAGAGGCAAAACCTCAAGGGGAAAATCCTCCCTCAAGAAAGGACATGAAAAGCAATACCAAAAATGTTGAACTGCTGGTGTTCCTGCTGCTCCAAACTAAAATATGATGTCTGGAGGAATCTTCTTCTTGGGAAGAAGATAAATCTGCTCACCTGGATCAAAGACAGCTGCAGGATGGAACCTGGGACCATGTAGAACAACTGAAATCGAATGATGTGAAGGCAATACTGAAGGATCTTGAGACTTGTAATCAGCTCCAAGATGATGATATGACTTGAACTTCGAACCAGTAGATATGAAATGAGCTCTAGATAGGTGGAATAACTGTCCAAGCGAGTGTATCATGTCTCCATCTTCATATACACAGAGAGGATGTGTGCAAGTGATCATGTAGGAACATAGAGAAGGCAATGGATCAAAGAGTGCAAATGCATGGGATCCATGGGTTGATCTAGCTTCCAAAGAATCCAAGAGATCACAAAAAAAGCACAACAGTAGACTCATGGAATATACTGGTAAAGAATCCCCTATGGTAGAATAATGAGAGGAGGAAAGATAGTGATGTTCAAGATCTTCAAGGAGGCTCTGAGAATGAGTGCCAAGAACAATGGAGGAGCTGCAGAAGCGCATGGGATCAAGTATGGTAAGTGGCAAAACACTGGAAGGACTTGATTTGGCTAAGAAAGCATCCTGTAAATCACTGGGTTGCGCACCATCAAGAGGAGAGGCATGCACAAGGTGTGAGAGGTCTAGCATATGGATCTCAGAATCCATGATAGAAGACATAGAGAACACTGAATGTGTGAGTGAATCATCAATAGCAATAGCATCTTCTTCATGATCAACTTCATCAGAGACTGTAGAGGTCGAGACATCTTGAGAGAGAGAAATCATTGAGGAGCTAGAGGCACTCTCCACATAGCTAGAAGGATCCTCATTGTCCTTTCCCAAAACTCTATCCAATGTTGTCCAGAGATCCTTTGGGGAATCAATAGAATCAATAAGGTAGCCCATGCATGGAGAGATAGATAGGAACATAGCTCCAATTGCTCTGTCACGGTCATTCAACCAGTCACTTGGCTCTTCATAAGATTCTTCACG
>LPNX010976922.1:73142-84500 GCA_001517045.1 Pseudotsuga menziesii | reverse complement strand
ACTAATGGAAGATGGGTTGGAAATAAAAGCACCCAGTTTCCTAGTTGACTAGCTTTTATCTTATCCATAGAAAAGCAGGATAAAGCAGAAAAAAGCAGAAAAAGCAAAAAAAGCAGAAAAAACAGAATCTGCTATATGGTCCTGTATACTAATTCTAGAGGAACCCAGAATCAGAAATAAATCATTCCTAGGATATAGATGGCATGCATTGACTTTAAGGTGCCACCTAATTAAGCTAGTGGGTGAATAATTAATCACTATTGACTAATTATTTTATCCTAAGTGTATGAGTGGGTTTATTATATCCCAACAGAGCCAAGCCTAATGGGAAGGATGTCAGATTTTTCAACAAGCATTAAATGCACCAGGCTGGAGTCCATTAACGATTTATCAAACCCACTTCCATAGTCAAGCCTTGTTACAAGGTATCGATTATCCCCACCCTCCATACCAACGCTTAAACCCTGGAATGTATGGTTTATACCATATATCATGTCACCCCAAACTCTAATGTCAACATTAGAATACTACAAAGCTTGCACTATGATAGTATTACCATAATACTTAGTCATAGGTTGCGCTAGTCCAAATTCTAAGAACCCTTGCTTAGGTATGTAGATAATGTCTAGTCCATAGGTTTAGAGCTTAGGGTTTTAATACCATAGTATCAAGGTGTTTAGGCTTAAGCACCATGGCATACAAAGGATAATCTCTCAGACTATCAAGTCCAAATCTATGCTCTCAAACCATTAATAACCTGCCAATACAAGAACAGAAGAAATGCTAAAAAATATATATATAGTAAAAATATACATAGCACAAAAAAGATATTAATGACATCTAGAATGACGAATTTAAAACCATAATGAAGAATAATCAATGTACAGGAAATTTGGCCATAATAGCTAAATCGGGGACGACGACACTTACCAAGTTATAAAACCAAGTCGATCAGCAACATAACAACTAGCAGCAGGTTATCAATGATGAAGGTGGTCAACATACTTTACATCTGATCCAGTTGCAAAGTAATGAGCTGCCTAAGTAAAAGAGAGAGGTGCCTTAGTTCGATTGAACTAAGTAAGCCTATGTAACCAGGTAATACCTTACCTCTCAAGTCGTCATGGGAGAATTAGTCTCGACACTCCTCCGTTTTATTTCCATCGACAAAGTTAAGTTAGTTTTTACTAAATAAACCAAGTACACATGTGCAGGGTAAAACAATGATCTATACAATTCATTAAGTAATACCTTACCTCTGAGGTCATCATGGGAGAACTAGTCCCGCCACTCCACCACTTTATTTCCATCAACAAAGTTAAGTTAGTTTGTATTAAATAAACCAAGTACACATGTACACGGGTAAAACAATGATCTATACAATTCATTAAGTAATACCTTACCTCTGAGGTCGTCATGGGAGAACTAGTCCTGCCACTCCACCACTTTATTTCCATCAACAAAGTTAAGTTATTTTTTATTAAATAAACCAAGTACGCATGTGCAGGGGTAAAACAATGATCTATACAATTTATTAAATCAAGGACATTAATAACTAAGATGTAAAAATAGGTTAAATAACAGAATTACCACATAAGAATTAAACCAACTAATATTCACTAAAGGGATAAGAGATTAACAAGACACTAAGAGCAGTTTCCCAAGAGACAGAGTATAAGTAGCCAATGTAATTCCGCATGAGTAATAATCATCCCCTTTAGATAGTTTTCACTAGCCTATAATTTTTTTTTATTTTCCATTTTTTGGGACATTACAAACCATTCCAATCCAAATGTAATAAACACCTCACAGCTTCAACCTTGAATATGCAGGAATTTGTATCCTCTAAAGTAGAATTTTGGGGTTCGTAAGGCACTCAGCGTTCACAAGATCCTAAGAGTCATGAAAAGACAGTTTCAGAAACGAAACTGATGAACGCAAAAGGAATTAATTCCAAGGTTGTACCTCTAAAGTCTACTTTAATAAATGATAAAGCTTTATTTTTGGGCAAAAGGATGATCTTCCTTCCAACAAGAGTACAATTCACAAAAACTAATAGCGAAATACTAAAGGTATATAGCATTTGGTTGCTCCTGCTAAACAACATCGACAATTGACAACAACATCGACAATCTCATATTTTTACTGTGATTTTCCAACTTATGCGAAGTTAATTTTAATATTATCGGTACAATGAAGTTAATTTCAATATTTTTTTTTATAACGAAAAATAATCAATTTTATGAACTTTCCTTGTCAACATAGTTTAATCGTGCAACCTGAGCCGATAATGAAAAATAATTGAAGCATACAATTGGATTGGAACGTACAATGATATTAATTCTATCTGATTGCATCTATTGTCGCTAGAGCCTAGGATTCTTTGTGTGTCAACAAATGAGAGAATTTGCTTTTGTCTCCAGGTAGCAAACAGTAGGTGCTACAGAGAAGCGCAATAAATATGACAAGCGAAGGATGTGATGTAACGTGTGACTAATGCAAACTCTGTAGTGTACTAAACATCTATGAGATGGTTATTTGAGTGAATTTTTTGATAAAAAGCCATGATTTGACCAATTAAATAGGAAATAAGATCTGCATTCCCAATGCTGCGCTAAAATGCTATTCCTTACAGTGATATTGAGCCAATCATCAAAGGTGAGATAATTCCATCCAGAAATTGAACGTGACAGAGTGAATGAGACGCAATTATTTCCTGGGCCAGGCCCAGCATGCAGTACACAACTAACGTCCATGTGGTCGATTGAAGAGCCAAATCGTTAGGGCAAACAACACAACCCTCGTCATTATTTTAACATTTGTCAAGGATAGCAGGTACGCTGGACTGTCGCGAATCTGGCAATGACGGATTGATGTGATGAAAGTTGTTCGTTTTTACTTGTTTTGAAGTTTCGTATAAGCATGGATTTGCTTTTCCAAAGTATCATTCATCAGCTTCATTTCTGGTTTTCGTTAAGTTTAGTAATGGTTGAGGAAATATGACGACGTTTTAATCTCATTGGTTTCAAAAGCTTACGCTTCCAATGAATAACACAATAATTTTCCATAATTGTGAGTGATCATAGAGACATTTATCTGCACATTACATTATTATTTCACTTCACCGATAATAAAATAACTTTGTTTGGAATGAATTTTTATAATCGTTGAAATAACGTTTCGACAATCTATGGGCGGGCAAAACCATATAGTGTTATGAAGACTTTTTCTTAGCTTCAATGTCTTATTTGGTAAACCCTAAGTTGATGTCTAATTAGCTGAATTACTTTCACACTTATTTTATTACGGGAATATTGAGGAAACGTACGTACGTTTCGACTACTTTAGTTTCTTTGGATTATGTTACCACATCGTAAGGGGCAAATGGCAACAAGAGTTTTTTTTCATTTTTACCTTTCGATTTTTTGAAATTTTATATTAGAGAGTAATACTATATATATAGGAAGAAAAAAAAAATCCTAAAAATAAATAAAATGTTTTTATTAAGAAGTTTAATTTTCAATTAAAATACATTTTTTATTAGGAAGTTTAATTTTCAATTAAATAATAACATTAGAATCATTTACCTATGTATTTTGTGTTATTTAGTAACAAAACAACTTACTAACAATGACAAGGACAACTCAAATGTAACATGTGTCCACATTATGTATATGAATTACATTAAGTGATAAACTTAGAAAACAAACAAAATGTGGAACCTAGAATTGTTTGGGCAAGTTAATGTCATGCTACATGTAATGCGATATGCCAAATTTTGCAAGGTTAACATGTGTCAATGGTATAATTGAAATTTTGACACTTTATTGCCACGCATGGATTGGTTTGGATTTCTCAACTAAGGTGCAAGAAATATTTCACTGAAGTGGAGTTGTCTATATATTATTAGCATAGGTTTTACGAAGAATGAGCATGTGCTTATTAAACTTGATATATTGGTGTAAGAGTCAATCACCACCGTATAAAATTTGTCCATTCAAATTCACAACCATGGTTTTAATTTTATTCTCAATGTGTTTTCTTGGGAGAAGGTCAAAATTAGTACTTGGGTCATTCACTTTCCTTGTGTGTAAATGGATAAGAAGAAACCATTTTCAACTTTAAACTTGTTTAGAAGCTTTTTTTCCCATGATTAAAAGTAATTGTTTCAAACAATTACAAAGACTATAAGAATAATAAAATGTTACTAAAATTTAACATATATTATTTAATAAATCATTTTAATAAAAAATGTGAATAGATATAATAAAATATTTTAGGAATGATACCTATAAATTGTAATATGGAAGTATTTTACTTATACAATGTGGGATTGGGAATTGTAGTGTACTAGACCATCGAGGGTCAATTACACCTAGATTCTAAAAGGGAAAGGGTCGATTCTAAGTAATGCATAGCATAATAAGGTTCTATAAGGCTAGGAAAGCATGCCAATAAGCGAGTATAATAAAACAATCATCCTTTTAAATAAAATGCACGAAACAATTGTAAATCTTTTTCTGAGTGCACATGCAATGTAAGGAAGGTGTAACATGAATGCAATGATATGTAAGTAAACCTTTGACATGTAATTTAAAAATCAACATCACATCTATTGCATCCAAACTATCAATAACTAAAATATGATTCACATAAGCTATAAGATTAGTTCCACGACAGTATAGCAAATCATCTTCGTGACACTAAATCAATCAATATCAAGGTATCAAAATACATCAAATAAATCATATACATTCTCAGATATGGAGATTCCATCTATGGCCATCTAATTTTCCTAAAAGGTA
The DNA here is from genome assembly GCA_001517045.1 of Pseudotsuga menziesii. Lineage (NCBI taxonomy): Eukaryota > Viridiplantae > Streptophyta > Pinopsida > Pinales > Pinaceae > Pseudotsuga > Pseudotsuga menziesii. The sequence continues at coordinate 79,695 of LPNX010976922.1, read as the reverse complement.
GATCTAATCGCTGCCACAAAACATAAACAAAATAACATCTACTAGTTGCAATAACACATAACCATATTTTCTCTACGAGTAAGCCAATTTAACACTACTAAACCAACCATATAACATAAGAATAGAATTGAATGTGCAACATAAAATAACAGAGATGAAATCATACTCCATGGGAACATATGTATCAATATACACACCAAACAATTTCCTAATAAAATACGTATCTCTCAATAGTGCAACTAGCTTTAATGGGGAAACCTTCCACCTTGTCTTAGATAAGCCATGCTCATCAATATCTCTGTGTGACAGTCACCTCTAAGCTAAGGCCATGGATCCACATGATAAGGAACTCTCAAAATCAGATCTCAATAAGTAATACTCATGCCACAAATAGAGGAATCAAACATAATCCCTCACCACTAACATTCCCTCCATCAACACTACTTGATGCAATGGGATTGCCTTCACCAAACAAGTCCCTCAAGAGATCATTATCCACTTTTAGGATTCACGTGGCCATATCGAAGACAATTAATGGTATTTTAGGTTCTTCTGTGTTCAATAGAAAATCTAACCAATCTCAACAATAGAATATATTAGTGTTCAATCACCCTCACATGTCTGCAATTTCCCTTACAAAACTAAAAGGGTGTAACAACTATAAGTGTAATAGACAATTGGAATCCATTCATACACATTCTAATTAATGAGTGAGAAACTAAGAAAATCTAGCATGAATGACTCAATAGTAATTCTAATGCATTCAAACCAATTCAAATCCCCCCTAAGTGACTAACTTGAGTTTACTGAGAAGTAACTCGAATTCACTAAGGGATTCTATAGTTCACGGGATAACCATGTAAGTTCTCACGAGAGAAACTCAAATCAACATAGAATAACTTGAATTCACTAGTAAAACACTCATCATAACTAGAGAGCATTTGATTTCACATGAGAGCAACTGGAATCCACCAAAATTGACTCAAATTTACCCAAAAGTCACTTTAACTAACTAGAGGCAGCTCAAATTCACCAAGACTAATTCAAATTCCACTAAAATCACTCACATTCACTAGAGACAACTTGAATACACCAAGGCTGACTCAAATTCCCTAAAATCACTGCAATAGACTAATGACAACTTGAATTGACCCAAATTTACTCTATGTAATTGCACACAACTCGAATTGACCAAAAATTGCTATAACTAATTGAAAACAGCTATAATTTTGACCCAAAATCACTCTAACTAATCGGGGACAACTATAATTCACCTAAATTTAATCCAATTAAATGGATTTTACTCGAATTAGTGTGGGGTTTTAAAAAAATAAGTGCATGGTTGACAAAAATAGTAAAATGAGGTGCATAATACATGAGAGATGACAATGGGTTCCACTAGCACCAATTTTGGTGTAATAGAGTCTCCATAGTAAAAAAATTAAAATTAGGAATTAAAGAACAATGTTAGGGAGAGCAGCAACTCCTAACCCCAACACCGTGACATGTGGAATCCATGGTCCCCCATTCTCGTTAATTTTCCATGTTGATCTAGTTATTGTTGTAATAATGAAATAATAATAATAATTTCCATGTACCAATATCCATGCACCTAGTGCCACAAAAATAATAATTAACCACATCACATATGTTCAAGGCTTAACTTTGGGGAATTATATTCTCTTGCCCTTAAAACAATGCAGTGTCTTAGATGGTTATTTATTACACACATAAAATTCAATTCTGAAAAGACGAGGGTATTCTTCCTTCGTAACATCCTCCAGCTCCAAACTAGCATCATCATGTCCATGGATGATAATGGGTCCATTGGACCTTTACCTACTTGATCTCTCGGTTACGGAGGATCTTGATTTTACTGCCCAATACATAGACTGGTTGTACCAGAAAATTCCCTTCTGGGTCCACCTGAATCACATTCCAATCGATCAATCACATGATTAGTCATGAGTTACATATGATTTTAAACAAGATATGAAAAATACTACAATCAATCAATCACATTGAATCACATTCTAATCAATGACACGATTAGTATCATGTATATACTTTTTCAACAAAGGATACATGGAAAACATTATGCACTTTAATATAAGAAGGTAATGCAAGCTCATATGCAATGGGTCCTATCCTACATAGGATCTCAAATGGGCCAGATAATCTAGCATCTAGTTTGGAGTAGTTTCCCATGTTCAAAGAGCTCCTTTTGGGTCTGAATTTCAAGAAGACATAATCTAGTACATCAAACTACCTTTCAATCTTGTTCTTATATGTATAACTATGTATGTCCTAATATTCTTTTAAATTCTATCTCATCTAAACCATTTCATCTTGCATGTCATTCAAAAGTTAAGGTCTAATGACTGTTCTATTCATTGGGTTGTTACAACTCATAGGAATATTGCACTTTCTGCCATACAATGCCTCAAAAAGACTCATCTTTAGAGATGAATAGTTTTCATTATTATAGACAAACTCTACTAAGTGCAAAAAATGATCCCACTTGGATTAACAATCCATCACTTACATTCTCAACATATCCTCAATCACTCGATTTATTGTTTGTGACCATCTATCTCCGAATATAGTATAAGTTGTACTCATGTTCAAACTCATATCAAAACTATTAAACAAGCCTAAGTACCACTTAAGTCAAATATTATAATGATAACTCCTTAAATTAAGGACCTATATATTTATTTGGGAAAAAATGACAAAGGTTTACAATTTACATTTAACTTTTGTAACACATAATTCAATACTAACTTAGAGATCGACTAAATAATAATTAGATATCCATTATTTTTTATTAAATGTATCCATATCATGTTTCATAAAGTAATTCCCACGATTAATGATTACAAACGATTATCATAATGGTGAACTTAAATGTCAACTAAATCAAGTGTAATCAAGTTTAATCAAATATCAATATCATATTTCATAAAGTAATGGTAAAGATTAATGATTACAAATGAATTTTATAATAGTGAACTTAAATACCAACAAAATCAAGTGTAATCAAGTTTTATATAACGACTACTACGAGCTCCTCGTAGTCCTTTAGTTTAGTTGAGGAATAATTAGATTCTAAAATGGAAGAAAAAATTGAGGTAACTTTATAATTTGTTTTTGAAAATAATGCTTATTTTTTTAAAATTATATTATATTATTTTTAAAAATTATAACTCTTTTATTTATTGAATTTTTTATTATAGCATATATATTGAAATTTTTTATTACAGCATATACTTGTGTTTGAAATGTTAGATGTCTATTTAATATATTATTTTAAATATTTAATCCAAAAAAATATTAATTATATTTATAGGTGTTTTTATTTGAGATTTTGAGGTGGATAACTAATGTTTTTTCTAGATTGTATGAGTATGAGACAAATATATTGTTGTGATTGATTCTATGGTGCTTCTTACAAATTCAAATGAATAATTACTAGCACATCCAGATAGTTTGTGGGTGGATCAAGTGGATATGGATCAAATGGTTAAGAGAGAGTTATGAAATGGAAGAGAGTTTGCAATTTATTTTTTATTCCTCATATTCCTCTAGTTAAACTAGTTCAAGTGTGAGTTATCCATACCTATGTCCATGTTATCACCCCTATTCTTCATGTTATCTATTTATCAACTATCAATTATTTTGTTATTCTTTTCTTCCATGAATTGTTGGTTATCCATTCATTAGGTATGAGTTATCCATGCATTGCTGCCAATTATCCATTCATGGGCTAGCTACCAATTATAATTTAAAGTCTTTTTTTTTTTTTATAATTGTTTATTTCAAATTTTAAACGACTTCCATAAAATCAATATCCACACGCTTTGTATATAAAAAATCATAGGCCCTAGTCCACCCCAAATCTCAAATCAAAATGTCTATCGTTGTAATTAAATAAAGTTAACAAAAACTTATGAGAGATCATTCATTTAACAAAAATAAGACAAGAACAAGTAACACTTAACTTGGAACCTATTTCTATTTACCAACAGCAAATTAAATAAAGTTAAATAAGTATCAAAATACCATAAATTATAAGTATATGGAACATAATCAAATCAACTATAAATTAGCTCAATGTATAAATTATTATAAATTAAAAAAAAGTATAAAGGAGTATTATTATAATTTATTAATATAAAAAGTAATAAAAACAAACAAATAAATGTTTATTAAATTTATTAATAATTTAACTAATCAATACTAAATAATTTAGTAAATTATATTATATTAAAACTAATTTGCATTTTAATTCTATTAAAAATCATTTTATAATGCTCATTGACTTGATAAGAATCATTTTACAACTTAGTAAGGAGAGATGTGTAAGATGTGTAACAACTTACACATATAATTTTGAAAAGAAATATTATAAGAAAATAACAGGTAGTAAAATTAGTTTTTATAAAGGTAGATATATATATAATTCCTCAACTTTTATACTAAAAAAAAGTTTTAAGTTTTAAGCTAGAAAATTTGAAACTATCTAAGCATATATAAATATGTAGTATTGAAATAATATAACAACTTAATAATAAAAAATAATACTCCATTTTTATGACAAATTAATAATAAAAAATAATATTGCATCTTTTTTAGAATTTGAATCCATCTCACCATATATAATCACCATATATAAATATGCGAGTATTGAAATAATATCACAAATTAATAATAAAAAATTACACTCTACATTTTCAATTGCATTACCTCTATATGGCACTCTTTGAAAACCTAATCCTCGTGTAATGATAATAAATAATAAATAATACTTCATGATGAAGGCGAAGGCAACGTCATATTGTACAAATTCGCCAATTAACCAACTCTTAGTCCTCCCACCATTAAATCATTTAAATGCATATGTGATGCCAAGTGAAACAAGTGATGCGTGGCAGCGGATACATGCTGATTGATAGGTATCTCGCTACATTTCCATTTTGCTATAGAGATTGTGGTTATGGGGAAGAGTAGTTGGAACTGACATGTCTGAATCGAAGAAGAAGGCTTTGCATCAAAGTTGACAATTGTAAATACTAGCTTTGTTCAAACTCCATGTGAGATAAAGCTTTTCTAAAAATCTGCACAAATAAATGAGGTTGCATGGACTATAATCAGTAATGCTTCGATGCATATGCTACAGTTCAATGCTGGAGCTATATTTGTTTGTTGGAGCTATCTTTGTTATTGATAGTTTAATCTTCAGCACATTGTTCCATTGCACTATCAAACAATTATAAACCATTAACCTTGATCTTGCATGGATTACAAGCAGCAATGCTTCGGTGCATGTGTGACATTTGGATGTTAGAGCTATGTGATATCTTTGTTATTGATAGTTTAATCTTTGGCACATTGTTCCAAAGCACTATGAAACCATTATAAACCATTAACCTTATGCACACTTTAATCTTCCAGTTTATATGGTAGATGCAAGTCCATAGTATGATTGGGCATTTGACAGAAAATGAAGTCAGAAGAATAGTTAACTATTGCTTGGGATCTATATAGCTTTAATCTAAAAGGTTATATGGTATACTTAGGATTTATAAGTGGAAGTGCTCGTTTGTTATTGTGCTCGTTCAAATTGATAAGTGGAAGTGTTGGTTCGTTATTTTTCTGGTTGAACTAGCAGAAAATAAATGTTGGTTTGTTATTTGAGTGCAAAAAACAACATAAAAACAACATAATGACTGACCAACTTGCATTCTTTGTTGTATATTGCAAATAGTTCTAATTTGAATTGATAAACAAATAGCATATGTATAGGCTTTGGAACATATTCCCGGCTATGAGAAATCAAATTTGCAAAGGAACGTAGTGACTTACATAGTATCATTGCATGATGAGGACATGATGTTGTTGCTACCGTGTAGGTGTTTCAGAGAGCTAGATGTATAGAAAATAGTTATTCATTAAATTATAAAAATAGCTATTCTTTAAATTATAATTAATTTTATATTGTTTATTTTGCAGTAGTCCATTAAAATATTAGTGACTGATAGTCCTTGTCCTCTATTATCCGATGTGTCTCTTAGACTCGCTAGCTCACGCCGATATGATCAGGAATCTTCTCTCAGTTCTCATTTTCTGCAGGCAAGAAAATGCCATGTTTTGCAGTGCAATTCCTTTGTTCACAGGCCAATATTCTTGTTTTCCTCACAAATATGTGACCCAGAGTCATGGAAATGTTGATGGAGATAATATGTCATTGGGACAGAAGCATTTTCGATTATATTCCACAGTTTTTACCCCAAGTTCAGTACGTATAAATCTACACTTTATATCTTGAAAGAGCTCAGACCAAATTATAGCTAACCTTAATTTCGTGACTCTTACATTCATCCAACATTGTGAATTTTCTTTACCTCATTACAATACCAATTGTTATAACCTAAACATTTTTCTAAATAATTTCTTTCATCCTTTTCCATGTCTATCTCTCTCTTAACAATAGATAATCTATGGAGTGTGAAAAATAGTTTACGAACTTGAATTGCCCTATTTTAGAAAAATG
>LPNX010976922.1:44699-72873 GCA_001517045.1 Pseudotsuga menziesii | reverse complement strand
TCCTTTAAAGACTTTGCACCTCTTCCTAAGCATAGCTAGAAGATAGAAGTTGGCAGTGTTGTTAACTACCTAGTTCTTAAAAAAATAGCAATGAAAACAATCCATAAGCATCAGAACATAGCATGTTTTTGAACTACATCATGCAAGTTATTGTTGATTTTTCTAGCTCTACAAATGACCTAGGAGTTGTAAAAGGATACACAGCGTTAGGGGAATACAAAGGCCATCAAGTAAATGCGGCAAATGTGTTGAGTAATCAATAAGCAATCAATAAGCAGAGGTAATTCAATAAGCTACTATTGAATACTGTGCATGGGTACATTGCAAAGAATATCAACTTTATGCAGATTGATCTATACATGTATTGACATTTTCAATTACACATTGCTAATATAATTGAATATTGGAGCAAGAAAAAATTCTATGCAAAATGAATTGTTTTCTTTTGCATACTCTATGTGACACCTTATACAATGAAAATAAACTCACCAGAATCGAGTACATGTTCACTCTCACATTATGTTAATCTTGTGGGGAAATATATCCATTTCATTAGCGAACTTAGTAGCTGAACATGCCAACTCTCTAATGAAGTGTCATTTTGATAAAGAGCTTAATATTGGAACAAAATAGTCAAAATGAACATTGCATTATACAAATGCAGGTGATTATGTCATAATATCTAAATAAAAATTATTAAATAAAAAATAATAATAATAAGAAAAAAAAAATTAATTTACTAGAATATGAATAATTCCTATCATAGTAACAAAATCTGTAGTAACTCAAAAGATTATATTTTCTCCATAATTTACAAAATTATTTAATTATAATAAGAAAATTAAAAAATTAAAAATATATAAAAATAATTCATTTCAAAATTATATATTAATATAATTTTTTATCTACAAAGGTTATAACTCCTTCTAACTAGTCTAACTAGTCTAACAAAGATTGCAAAACTAAATACTAAATCATTAGTCTAACATAGCTTGGAAAACTAAATATTAAATCATTACTAAGGAACTTGAATTGTCTCTTGATGAAGGTTATGCAATTTTTAAAGAAAAGCATGATTCCTCTACATTCGAACCCATCTATGACAAAGGTTTCACACTTTATAAGGATCTACATGATACTACCCATATGGATCCTTCCCATGATGAAACTTCTACACTTTTTGATCATTTGGGTGAGTTAGTTCATTCTCCTACATCCTACAATTCCATGTTTCACAGCATTAGTCTCAGTGAAGTATGGGTGAAAAGGTTCTTTTTTATGATGCCACATGAGGAGTATGGAACTCCTAAATTTAATTTTTATGATGACATAGTTGGAGCACATTATTATTCACATTTGTAGCAGCATCATTTGTTACTTTATGATGATGCACATTTGCATTGATGCACCTATGATATGCATTTGAGTCACTTGAAGGCTCATGGTTTTTCTTGCTCAACACTTGGTTCATTTGATGTTGGAGGAACTTCATAAAACACTAGGATTAATAGAATTATTATTGGAGAACATTTTTGTTTCTAGCCATATACTTTGTTATATCTTTGTGATTCTCTCATTCATGGATGTATGGGTGAGACTTCTTCGAGTCATTTGAAGTCTCCTTGTTTTTTTTGCTCATTATTTGGTTCAGATCTTAGTGGAGATTCTTCATTCACTTCTTGGATGAAAGAATACATGGCTGAATATTTTGATGCATATCACATCCTTTTGAAGTGGCATTATAGGACATGGGATCCTCACCTATGTCTTTGGATCATATTTGATTGGTCACTTGAAGCTTGTTTGCACTTGGCAAATGGTGGTCTACTTACTTGGAGGTATAAGCAGTTTCATGATTTTTTGATGAGGCACTTCCTTGATGTACACTTTTTTATGTTGTTATGTGCTTTGATGATATATATTATGTACTCATGATGTTTGGAAGAATGCATACAAGAAAATGGGATCCTGGAATTCTCTTTCCTAATGCTATGGGTTGGAGAGCACTCTTAATTTTTTGGATTGCAATACAAGCAATGGGACCCTGGGATATTTTTTGTCCCATTGATTTCAATTTTTTTGGGAAACAAACAATATGAGAGATGGGTTCCCCACTTAATAAATTGATTTTAATCAGAGTAGTGCAGCAGTATGTTGGGATAAATGGGCAGAACCGGGTTTCACCTTTAACTTCGCACCAATAAAAGACCCACAGTGTTGGCCCTTTCGGTAGCAGCCTGCGAACAGGCTACAGTCTCACCCGAAACAGCTATTGGGTGCCGCAGAATCATATTTCTGCAAGCAGAAGAGAGAATCTTACTGTACCTTTAGTCTTTAACTATTAACAATCACTTAACAGAATGCTTGTAATATCAATTATGCAGCTTTGCGTTTAGATAAATAAACAGTTACTTGCACAACCCTTATCTGGGAATTCACAGCGAAGCTAGTTATTAACAACTGTCTTACTTTAGCAGTTATTTACTTAACAGTGCATAAAATATAATAACAAATCACACAAATGAACCACAACACCATATGTCACGTGGTTCACCCCCAGTGTAGGGGTTACGCCCATAGAAATGCGCTTTATTTAACTCTTTACAACTAAAACGACAGTTCTGATCTACGCACTTAGCTGCAGATCCCTTCAGTCCTCAAAGCCACACACACAACTGTAGATCTTCCTTTTCACCCACAAAACACCTCTTCCCACATAGCTGCAGAGGTCATCCCACACACAGCTGGGACTTAACCTTCTTACAAAAACCCTTATACAATCTCTTATCTTCGCACTACAATGGCTTCATAAGATAATCATTCAAGACCTAACCCTACTTTTTTACATAAGTGCCTATTTATATAGTGCACTGTTACAAAACCATGGATTTACACCATGGGCGCCCAAAACCCTAACCCTGGATTTAACCCAAGGGTTAATTACAAAAAGGGGGTTCGACCCACCCGCGACACCCCTAAGACTATTTTAGGCTGTAACTCCGCTTACACTTCCTCAAGAACCACGGAGTTACCCAAACTAAGGACCTTTAGGGTCGGAGCCCCAACACAGTAAGCACGGTGGTTGCTCCCTCAAATATTCATGGAGTCTCAAAGACTCATGAGTGTTTTTTGGCAAGAATTTTTTAGATTGGTGGGCACTCAGTTGACTCCAAGTACAAGCGAGCTAATAAATGGTGTTTAGACATTAGAAGGAATAGATATTTATTTAATGGAGTTAATTAAATGAATTCAAGTGCAAAATGAAATGGCTATGGATAATGGAGACACAAGGAGACACTGGGGCCCACTCAAGCTAGAATTCCTATGTTAAATGTCATCCTCCTCTTGCAATATCGAATCCATGGGAAGCCTAATGTTTTTGGATGGATTATAAGGTTAATATACTTATCCATATAATTCATAGGTATAATTTGGGATGAATTGTAACTTACATGGGGAGAGGAAGATCCAAATGGGAGTTTCATAGACACTTGGCTAGATTCCCCTTGCATTTATGACATCTATGGCACCAATGATGGTGATTCTATGACAGTTATGACACAAGTCAGATATGAAGGCTGAAATATGAATTATTTGACATTTAAGGCATGAATATAGCATCTTAGAGGGATCTCATGGGATTTGGAGAAGGCCAAGAGGCTCCTACTCGAATTTGGGAGAAGAGGGGAGGTGAAGAGAGAGGCCACATGGCATAGCATGAGTAGCCACACCAATTTGACTTGGGTTTGGTTTATGGATGGATTGGAACCTTAGAAGACCAATAATTTTTATACAATGCAGGGATTAGCCATGAGAAGGACCTTTCTGATCATTTGTGAAAAATTTTATTGTGAAGAGAGAAAGCTAGTGGATGACTAGTTCATGCCTTAGCCAATTTCGAGGGTGAAAGATTCCCATCCTAGTTGGTGTTGGGAAAAACAATAAGGTATTTAAAGGAGATTAAATGGAGTCATAAGTTATAGGTGAAATATACAGCTGCTCGTAGACATATCAATTTCATCTTGGTTTTCCTTTCATCTCAAGTTTTCTCACCATATTTCAGCTCTATGGAGTGAGGCACACTTGGTGAGCTATTCATCTCTTTCAGGGAGATTCTATTTCTCTAGTATTTTTTATTCTAATGTAAATTATCTGATATTTAAGTTCACAAATCTTTCAGGTCGAATTTCTAAGAAATATCATGTATTATTTCTCAATAATAAAGAAACTGTGCCATTTCCCCACTACCTTGTTCTAAACTCTTGTAATCTTGATGAATTCGAATGTATGTATAAAATATTGATGATTTATGAATGAATGGACTGTAATTAAAGTATATTATGGGTTTCAGGTTCAGTAACTGATAATTTGTGGCCATTGGGTCGAATTTCATAGCAATTGGAGCAAACTACACCTCATTTCCCCAAGGGTCCAAAACTAGTTTTTATATTTGATTGAAAGAAGTCATAACAACCATGGGAGGTCGATTGGTTATGAATATGAGTCTCTAATAATGTCTTATACACATCCCCTACTTAAATTTAATAATGTGAGTGGGTTTCTGCACATTTGAGAAGCCATTTCTACCACTTACCTCGGGGGGGAATATTTGAGCCCAAAATTGCCAGTAAAATCATCTATCTTGTTCAAAATTTAGTACTGAATTGCAGAAGTGATTGGAGGGCCATAATACATTCCTGAACATAATAATTAAGTTTTTATATCATTCATACACCTTTTCTGGATATTTTGGAGCAATTGGGCTGCTTTGGGGACCAAGACACTAAAACTAGTTAATGCCAAAATTGGGAAAAAAGAGAAAAAAATGATCATTTAATAAAATTAAAAAAAAGGGACATTACACCAATTTGGGCTTATAGTTTTTTCTACCACGTTTCATGCATGCATACTAGTTTTGGCTTTGAAGTACCACGTTACATGCATGCACCTCCATAATCAAGGGAATGATACTTGTCACCTTTTTATCCTTCAATCGAGAAAAAATAATATGCAATGAACATTTGTCTATGCTTTTTTTATATTAAATTTTATTGTCGGATCAATCATGAATTAAGGGGAAAAAAAGCACTTGAACATTAGGTAACTTTAGAAGAGTTAAAGTTATTGTGTATTGCGTAAAGATGGCGGACAAGGTTATCTGTAAATTCGAACATGTTTTCCCCAAGTTCAAGATTGTAGCAATGTATATATATTGAAATCCTTGTGGTATCAACAGATCAACTTAATATTTAAGAAAATCTACAATTTTAGTGTTAGCATGGAGATGAGGAGGCACCCCATGCCAATGACAAAATTAATGCCACAAGGTGACGTGCTGCTGGAAATGCTTTTCTTATCCAATTTCACACGGTGGAAACTCTTTCCCAAAAATAACTACTAGAACAATGCGTCGCAATATCCTAAGGAGGAAGCCTAGTGGTTTCAAAGGGGAAGCAGTCTAAAAAGAAATATGTTTTATTGGCATCATAGGAAACCCCCTTCATTTCTCTCTTCTGAGAAATAAACTCTTGGGACACATAAGAAAGTATTGTGCTTAGTGCTGATCCCATTACTTGGGGTATCTCCAAGGAATAAATTCACACCCAAAGCCTTGTGAGCTCTGAAAAAATAAGCTTCAAAGCGGTTGAAACCAAAGTAGCAACGAAGAGGATGATGAAGGTAGCATAATCAACCCAAACCACGCCATTCCTTTCTCTATAAGGTGATCAACATTTTGAGAACATCACGAACGGGATATCATGAATCATACATTAATGGTATGGATTCAAGATAGGTTGTATGGATTCAAGTGGAGTTAAATTATATGAAATTTTTTAGAATTTTTGTTTTTATGTGGTGATTATGATAGGAGAGAAACAAAGGAGGAGGAGAAAGAGGCTCTGTCAAAGAGAAACAATTATTCTTATTGTTGGAATGGAGTATGTGTGAAGGGAAAGGAAATGTAAAAGTGAGAGAGGGGTGTAAAAATATACAGCATACAAGAAAGGAATTTGAGTACACTAGGCTCATGGACCCGTATGCCCCGAATGACCCATATTAGGGCAATGATCACCAGGTACTTTCCTTAAAGATCTACATGTATTCATTTGATAAAGTTAAAAATGGGTGTAATATAAAAGGATTTCTAATTGATGCTATGTATCCTCTAGTTCTTTACCGGAGTTTTAATTGATTCTCGACATCCTCTAGCTCTTTAAAATTAGTTATACCTGAATAATTCAAGCTCGTCCTCCATACTCAAAGCGATTTGAGCATAGCAATGGGTTTCTGCTTTTTCTATTGTATCTTGTTTTAGTTATGCTTTTTTCTTGGTGATTTGCAATGTTATGTAAAAGAAAATTCATCCAACTGGAAATCGCATGTCCTTCATTGTTTTTCAATACAATCCAACTACTTTTTAAATTTGTATATTCTAAGTTAGAATTAATTTTTATGGTTCTAGAAGCATTCTTGTAATTATTAATTATTATGTATAAGTTGTATAGGGATAGTGTTTTACAGAATCTATATTATTATATTTATAATTCCTTAAAAAGATAAGTATATCACACTTTCAATGTAAGTGTATCGTTACAGAAGTTTAGTATTGTTCCTACATCTCTCATAAAAAGCACTATGCTATGTGTATATAAAATAAGGTATTGTCAGCTATGAAAAACAACATGTATGAAAAAAAACAGTCATAGACTTTGAATCAAGACAAAGTACCTTAAACTGCAAGAGCAAATATTTCCAATCTACACACCAGTAATACACCAGCAATAGCAATACTGTAATACACAACAATTGTAATACACCAACAATAGAAACACTGTAATCTTTGATAACTACTAAGGAAAACGAATATGCAACCATGTCATGTACCTATCTCGAGAATCGTATACTAAGATAAGTAATAACCTAACCTTCTATCTAGTGATTGAGGTCGCTATACCAGAAAGATGAACCACTAAATAGTATACTTACGTCGATGTTCTGATATCTAAAGGCCACATGGGTTCTACTTGAGTGCCTTTTATATTTTGTAGTCTATGCAATTCAAGTTCTGAGATTGAGAATAGCCAGTTTTTTTCTCTATTTTGTCCCTATCCCTATCCCAACTCGATTTATGATCTAATTGGAAACATCCATATTTGCTAATCCTACCATAAATTTTTCTAGACTCCACATTTCACTCATTGTGCCCAAATTGTATCTACTAAAAGTAGCAACAAGTCTTGTCTTTAAAGAATTGGTCCTGTTCATAATTTCATTGAAGGTGCTGAGAGGCTGACAGTAGTTAGCGGTGAACATCCATCTAAATCCATCAACTGCACATGGCTGTGAAGATTGGTGCATCAGGTGCATCAACTGCAGGTGGCCATGCCGTGAAGATCTCTGCGTCAGCTTTAGATGCTAACGGTGGCCATCAAGATTACGAAAAAAGTATTAGCATGAAGAAATGATTTTTATCCATTGCGGAGAAGTTTTTTATCCTTTCAATGTGACAATTACACATAAGATTTCAGTTGCATATGAATGCATTAAAAATTTCTCCCTCCTAAGAAACCTGTCATTGAATGCATTAACAAATGTCATTGAATCCAATAGAATATTAGATAAATCAATTTTTAATAATTGAAATAAATAGGAAATTGAAATTTTTAATGTAAAACATTTGAAAACTACAAAAATTGTGTAGTCAAAAGAGGAACTAATTGCTAGTCAACGCAAATCGAATACTATATACTTATACCAGTGCCTTCGGCAGGTATAATAAGGTCTCAGCACATAAAATACAACATAAATATGGATGTAAATAAAGTATAGGTACACAATTATTACGAAATAAGACACTGCATCTTTCCTTCAATACAATAAAAGATAATAATATTTAAAAAATTTAAATTTTAGTCTTTATATATATATATTATAATAATATTATTATTATTATTATTTATTGTAAAACATAACTACCAAATTTCCACTAAAACACACACACACACATATATACCTTAAATCCTTTTTATGGCATACACCTCAAAAATCATAAATAAAAATAATTTTGTACCCACATTTAACTAGCACTCTTCATACAAATCTAGCATGCATTATTACTTTTGAGTTTAATTAATGATGTTATGTAATGTTACTTACATAATTATGTTTCTTATGTCAAGTTTCACCATCTCCTGTAATAGTAGAGTTTTAACCGCTGGGTACATACAACCACACCCAAAGGTGATGTTTAAAATACTTGCTTTGTTTTATGTCATGTTTGTTATGGCCTTATTTAGCCCCAAGGCTTGGGAGACTAGACCATAGTCTTGATCCCACCTTTCAATTGTAATATGGTTTACCATAGTCCTAACTTGCGCAATGTAATATGTAACATTAGAAAGGACCTTGGTACTAAGGCATGAAGGGTGTATGGTAAGGTTGATTATTAAACAAATGTTATGCCATTAATCCATGGTTTGAAAGGTTACTAAAATGGGCTTTCAGTTTATATGGAAATGGTTATCATGTTATCTTATATGGGTTCTTAGCATAGTTTTAATGGCTCAAGCAATGCTTAAAAGACATGATTACCTATGGCTGTGGTTTAATGAGTCATACCTGAGTTCAATTGGGTCTTAAAAACATGTCCTAGTTACGATTTCACAGCACAACCATGCTTCCCATGTTGGATTAGAGATCTTCTCTCAACCATCCACTTATATGGTTTTGTGGCTAGGGTTGTAAAGAGTTTAATGTGTTACTTTTTCTATCTGAACTCTTCATTTTGGTTTGTTTGGTCTCTAACTTTTGAGAGTAGAAGATATGCTCTATTAATGGTGACTTGTTGGGTTTTCTAGTGTAAACGATGCTACGGTTTTGGTGGCATTGTAACCAGTTTCTTTCCAATGTGTTTTTGTGTTTTTCATGGCTTCCATGGTCGTTTGCAAGATGTTTCTTCACTTTCACGAGACTCAGCCATGAACTCCAGTTTCGACACTACCATTCATCAGGTATAAATTCGATTTAAAGTTGCAATATTTTATTTGAAGGTTTTCGTTAATGTTTTTTACTGTAACTAACACTATAATGGGTTTTTGTTGCACACAGAGGAGGGAAAAAGGTAACCGCTGGAGGAGCCCACCCATGGCCCTCTCTGCAACTCGCATAAGGTAATAAAATTTAAATTTTAATCTGTTTACAGTGATATTTTTAAATATTTGTTTGACTGAAACGTACTTCATTTCTTGCAAGTTAGGAGCACTAGAGAGGAAGGAAAAAGGGTCACTCCCTCCTGGGCCTACGTCTTAGAATGCCCACGTAACCACAACCCAAAACCCTTTCTCTATTTTCTTTTTGTATTTCCAATAAAAATATCATCCTCAATTGCTAAATGGTTCATGGTTGATGCAGGTACTAAAATCCTGAACGAAGGGAGTGGAGAGAATGGAAACCACTCTAGCTCTATGCAAGATGATTTTTAAGTTTGTTTTAAACCCCTAGGGCTTAATCTTTGATTTATAGAGGGCTTTACATCCTCTCTGCTTCGCATTGTTTTTATGTGTGTTAGAGCTTATTTTAGTACTTGCGTTAGTGATGTGGGTGGCATCGCGGATGGAATTACCACCACCTTGCTTACTATGTAATTAGAATTTGTTTAGGGTTTAAAATAAAAAAGGTGGAAGCCATCATGGATGGTCTTGCATCCACACCCTATATGCGTACATCATTTAAAGTATAAATTAATTGAAACGAGACTTAGGATGTTTGAATTTCCTGTTATGAGTAAATCCGTGATTATACTTGTATATTCCTTTGTTTTAATTATTGACTTCCATCCTTCGATGGTCTCACTGCCATGTGTAAGTTTTGATGTGATTCATTGCTTAAAGATAACTAGGTTCTTGTTACCAAAGAAAGTTTGTATTATTTTTAAAAATATTGTTAACCCGTATGATGGTTTGGTGTTTCTATGCAGATCATGTTATCCAACTGCATATTTGATTTAGAAATTATTACTTATGTTTATTCTTTGCATAATCAATGGTTTCCATCAGAATGGGCTTATGACCAAAAGGTCGCGAGACCAAAATCGTTTAACATTGATATTGTTGTTATAGAGAAAAATTCCTATGGCTTGGGGTACCAGAACAAACAGGGTAACCGCAAAAATCAATCCTTTCCTATATGCAAGAGAAACCAAACATCTAACACTAAAGGATCTCAAAACATACCTTATTCCAGACGGTTGATGTAGATCCCCGTTGAGCTTTTCCACTCTCACTTGTATTAATAATTTTCTCTCTCAACATTCAGCAAACAAGACAAGCATGCTATATAATTGTGTTAGACCTACTCTAGCATATATAATCAATAACATATAAGAATTTAAAAGCATCTGTGGATTCAATACTCATTTAAATACACATTATTGGAGAGGAAAATATATTTCTATTAATATAAATCATAGATTACAATAGTGACAACCTTTGTCGTCACGTCTGCAAATCGGAGAAACTGAGTCCTCCACCACTTCAATCCTCCATCTCTCGATAGCAAGCTCAGAAGCAAAGGAAAGCTTGGGAAGAACACAAAGTTATCCAAGGGACAAAGGGATGCATACTCAAGTATAAGCTCTGGAAACAATGGACTATAGTTTTCTTGCTCTTCAATTCCTCCCCTTTCAATGTATCCAAAGGGTTCCTTATATAGTGCTTCAATGGGGTAATGGAAGGGAAAATATGAATGATCTCAAGGCATATGGAAGGCCAAGAGACAAGTGACTCAGATCCACATCAAGGAAAAATCCAAAACTATTTGTCCTTTTGCTAACATCCCGATGTACACAAGTTTAAGGGTCAAATCCGCGTATATAAGCGAGAATAGGTTTAAAAGTCACATATAGCAGATAATGCATGTTTTTAGGGATGATCATGGAATCATCAAAGGTACAAAATTGGTCCATGGGGTCTAAAGAGTCTGCAAAGGGATGGGGAAGGCCATAAAGGTGTGATCCACCATGAGTGGTAAAATCAGCTGTAATAGATGCCCCCTAATGTGTGAGGTCAGAGGGGTCATATGCTAGCCGAAATATATTATAAGTCCATCCCAAAAGTGGAGTGATGAAGAACTAGGTGGAAGAACCAGCCATCCAACAGTACAATACAATGATCAAACTCTGCACATAACTGCAAGTAGATATAGCAGTCCCAGATACATAAGAGTACAATGGCCATGAATAGGCATGATACAAAATATGACATGTGTGGTCATCGCCACGTACAATATAGATAGATTAGAAGATCCATGATGAATATATACAAAGGATCATGATCTCCATGAAGGATGAAGATATATAATGGATCAAGATCTCCATAATGGCTGGAAATATCTAAGATACACTGGAATCAAGTCATGAGAGCTGAAATTTCATGAACACTGGCACAATCAAGGAGGTACCATATATGAAATTCCACCAATATGGAAGGTCTTCTACACAATCCTCTATGATTACATGTCCTACTATGCGAATAGAGGTGTTGAGGTTGAGCATAGTAATCCATCGTCTGATTACCGGTCATTGATGTATACCGTTAACAGACGTGAGATCACCCATTGATAATGAAAATGGGAATCAAGGTACTAGAGTGCAAAATAACAAGTGTGAATAAAGGTGTTGAGGTTGAACACTTGAGAGGATCCATCGATCAGGGGACATTGATGTATTCCGAAAACTGTCGATGGTGAGAGAACCTGCCACTGATGACTGCAAGTCTCAGGGCACTAAAAAATGACTCTAGATTCCTATCCCAGAATAAATGATCTGAGGTCGATGGGATGAAATCCATTGGAAGGAGGGAGTCAATCCATCATCATCCAACACAAGGTACTCAGCAAGGCTATATAATGTGGAAGGACTCGATCATAATGTGCACGAAACAGTATCAGTACCGAGAATGGCTGACATGCAATGTCAAAAGAATTGAGAAATGGTGGACTTGGGTTTCAAATTCCTTCGAACAATAGCATAAAGGCGAACGATGACTAAATGTAGGCAACATAGACTCTATATACAAAACTGGGACATCTCTACGACACAGGAGGCATTGACAGAGGATCCATAGGGAATGGAAGCTTAACTAATCGATGGAGATAAACTCAGAGAAATGAGTACAGCTCCTAAAGTCAAACTATTAACCCAACCAATGGATGTGATATACAGTGCTCTATTCGAAGGAAACATGACTCAACTACTACCAAATATAACATCTTTTCTTATCCATCTTTTTGGTTTTTTTATTTTTTTTTGGACTTTTTCAAATATTTTGAAAAGCTTGAAAAAGAATAAAAGTGCTTTATAGTTACAGACTAGGACGAGACGAGTGTCAATGGGAAAACAAACTAGTTCCAAGCAATGGAACATACCTATGCTCAATGCAAGGACACATGTGTAGGATAACAACACTTGAGGGAAAGTCCCCTCCCAGTAAAAATGGGGAATCAAGCTGCAAAGGATATATAAAATGGCTCTGCATGGATAGACATGAGACAAGCTCGGGCTATATAGGTGATAATCAAAGTTAGGGAAGCCTACATAAGGCTCAATCAGGTAGGGAAAACTCATGATAATGCAATTACAACTTGACATAAGGGAGTCCTGGGAACAAAGTCCATCAAAAAGATCAAGAGGAGTATGAGGCTCTTGCGTAAAGACATGGCAATACTATACAAAGGACTCCCACACCCTAAAGGAAAAAAATGTCGGCATGAGAACTAAATGCAAAAAAGGAGCTAACTAGGGCACCCATGTATGGTTAAGCTCTACCATTCACATCATGTCACTTCTAAAACAACAAGAAGGTTCCGTGATAAGATAGAATGGTTTCGTACCTAAGATTATAATGAAATGGTCATAAGGTCATGAAAAATGCAAATGAATGTGAAATCTAACCTATATGCTAGTTTAGACATAATACCTAAAATCGGCATGAATGGGTCAAAACAATGCTCGAAACGACACTCAAAATGGACTCCTACATCATCAGATTAGTCCAAAATGGTCAGAAACTATTCAAAACTATAGAAAGGGGGTAACAAATTTCAATTTTTTTCTATAAATAGTAAAAAATTAAAAAATTACATATCATTTGAAATTTTTACCCATTTGAGCTCAAAACTTCTAATGCGAATTCTTAGAGCTTCGTCTAGTGAAATTCGACACCGTTTGTTTCAGGTAACTTCTCATGTCCTCCTCTTCCATTTTCATGCAAATTTTATCAATTTTCATGGTCAAATTTGATTTTTAGGCTAGTCTAAATTGGTCATTTTGGCCCACGCAGATATCAAGGCTTTTTCCACGTATAGGGCTGGCTATACGCGGTTGTTTTGCAAACATTCGCGTATGGGGCCACGCACATGGTTTTTTAAGGTATACATTGACCAAAAATTACTTCGAATGTGAAGGATGGTTCTAGAATGGAGGGAGAGGGAACATGGAGATGTAGAAGAGGCTGTTCGAGGTGATTTAATGGCTCAACAAGCTCTATGTGCATGTGGGGTATACAAGTTTTGGTGTCTTGGCAACTTGAGGCCCAAACCAAGACTCCTGTAGATGCTAGTAGACTACTGGGATCCAGATTCAGAGTCATTTCATATCGACGGGATATCCCTCACTATAGAGGTGGAGGACATATATTTCATTACAAGATTGTCCCAACTGGGAGAGGTGGTGCACCTACGATTTCATGGGCCCGGAGGTGGCCTCACCATTGATGAGTACATTGCAGTATACTATTTTCTAGACACATAAAAGGTTGGGAGTCAAATCTCGACAAACTCCATCCAGGTGCTAGGAATGAAGGACATACTATTGGCACTCGGCAGGATAAATGGTCTAGCATCACTCCACCAGGCCTCTCGGCCATTGATGTTATATGAAGTGAAGTGCATGAGACCCATAGTGTAAGACTAGAGCACTACACTGTTGAGTAACATGAAGCAACAACCAAGTGACTACAAGATGGGTAGGGTACGAAACTTCAATTTCGACAGTATACTAAGCACGTTCTTCTTTGAGCGTGTCTTGGGGCTAGGCCCTAGAGTTGACGTTCCTCCTCATGGGGTTCGAGATATGGTCCAATGACATTTGGTAGATGTTATGCACAGACTGGGCAGAGGTAGGGTGTATAACCCCTACCTAGCTGACTTCTTTCCATGGTGGATTTCGCAGTTTGTTGCCATCGATGATTATCCCTATGTGGGAATAGATTTCCAGGGAGATCCGGACATGCTCCTACCACCAGTACCAGCATACGGTGATATTGGTAATGACTCCCAAACCCTCTTTTTAATTTTTTTTGAATTATTTTTTTTTTGTGTTTTTTGATATATAGACTCAAACGACATGTTTTGGTGGGATGACACATAGTGACAATCTCTCATATGTATGCATATGTTGGACCATGGAAGCCTGACAGCTTCCCTCGTCATAGATGAAGGGGAAGAGGAGATGATATTATGGGTGTGGATACGGAGCGGATGCTACAAAGCATCCACACAAACTTTCTATGCTTGACACATAGCGTACCCATGGCGCAAGTCGAGGACATGCAGCGTCAGGTGGTTGGTGTACCATGAGCATGGGTTCTGGCATTTCGACGACTAGCTAGAGCCATGGTGTGCTACCACGATCAGGACCCCCCTCCTCCTCCACAGGCTTAGAGACCTAAGAGTGATTTATTTTTGTACTACCGTGTATTATATTTTGGTGTCTCGGAAGCCCCATTTTTGTATTATGACAATTATGTATTATGACATCACATTTTGGATGTTTAATAATAAAAAAATTATGATGATCGATTTTATTTATTTACATGTGTGTAAAAATGTATGTTTGTGATGTGCTTATGGTCTATGAAACAAATGCCAATGTAGCACATAGTTAGCATATGAGTCAGAAACTTGATTAAAAATTCTTGGAACATGTATGCATGTTATGTTGTCAAATTGTCATTCTAACAATATCACACATAAGAATCTTTGTAATAATGTCGGATCCCTAATACGATATAATGCATTAAGCTATGACACTACTAACTACAAATCAAGATGTACCTCAAGAGAGAGAACACCATGTGAAATGGCATCCCGTAATAGCTCGATAACGACACTATACTTAGCAACATTGTTCGAAGAAGGCCATAAACATACATGTCCTGAAGACAATACCTAACCCGTAGGACTATAAATCACCCAAGAAGCAGAGGCTGAGTGTTGAGTGTGGTGGCTAGCACCATCAACAAATCCTATGTAAGTGGAAGACTCCATTAACATTTTCCATAAGAAATGAAAGCTATTCAACAAACCCGATCACCATAAGAAAACCTAACTATGCAAAAAACTGTATAATAATATACAATAATAAGCCCTGGCTGAAGATCATGCATTGTATTTTTTAATATAGATTCCATTTCTAGGCTCCTCCAAGGCTATCCCTTCATAATCCACCAGCTCATAGGCGCCCTTCTCTAACACATGTTTGACTATGTAAGGACCATGCCACATGGGATTAAAATTCCATTCCCCGAAGGGTTCTTTAGCTTGATCCCACAAAAGGACCAAATCACCTTCACTAAACCTCCTCAAATGGACAGACTTATCATATTGGACCTTAACGCAATGCTTATTTACTTCTAGAGACACTAAGGCATCTCGACGCTGCTCATCAAGCTGCTTTAAGTGGATCAAATGTTCCTCCAATGTGGAAGTGTCTAGTAAAATCTCTATGGCTAACTTTAATGAAGGGATTTCGCATTCAACCGGTAAGACAGAATCCACTCCATGTATGAGCTAATATGGAGAAAAACCGGTGGCAGTCTTAACCGTCATCCTATAGGCTCACAAAGAAGGATATAACATTATATGCCAATTCGTTTTTCTTTGTACGATGGTTCATTGGAGAATGGACTTAAGTGATTTGTTCACTGCTTCAACCTGTTCATTCACCTGAGGGTAATAAGAGGAGGAGTGGTCCTGCTTATACCCTAACTTCGAGGCCAACTCTTCCATCATTCGATTTTGAAAGTGCCTACCATGGTCAGTGACAAGCTCTTTCGGAGTACCTAACCGAGTAATAATTTGGTTGAATATGAAATGCATGACTATCTCACAATCAGATTTAATCATGGGCATAACCTTAGCCCATTTCATGAAATAATCAACAGCCACTATAATATGATGATGCCCCCCAGCTGAATTTGGGTTGCAATCCATAAAGTCAAGCCCCCACTTGGTGAAGGGACCGACGGTGATAATCGGATGTAATGGGGCAGGATGTGAGCGCATATTGCATGTAAACTCCTAGCAAGGGTGACACTTCTTGACTGCATTGACACAATCTTTGAAGATCAACGGCCAAAAATATCCTGCTCTCAATATTTTTTGGGTTGTAGAAAGCCTAGATAAATGACCACCACACGCCCCTCCGTGGAAATCATTCAACACAATATTAGCCTCTTCATGGGTTAAACAATGATGTAAAATGGAATCTACCCCACAAAGGTGGCTCAACCCCAGACATGGCCTCGATAATAGCTTCATTTGATGGAAAAACACTATCAAGGAAATCATGTGTGTGAGAGGACTCAACTGCCCATGCAGGAAGCACATATGGGTCCTCCTCTTCTGTCCACAAAGAGGAAGGACTAGGCTCTGCAACACAATCAAGATTCGCTTGATATGCTATCATTGCTATAGGAAATGACATGTTCATTTCAATAGGTCTGTTCGAAGGACTCAATGAAGGAAGAATCCAAGGATCTTCCATATGGGTAGTGCAAAAGACATCAAATTCAATGAATATGAAGCCCCATCAAAACTAGATCCGATAATAAGAATGGGTGCAGGACAACTAAAGGTCCCCATAAGGGATGGATACAAACCTACACCCACACTCTGAGTTGTCAGCTAAGAATGATCGATAATCGGGATAGAAGCTCTCGATGATGAATTAACACTCAAATTCTTGAATGATGTCTGATCAATCATAACAATCTTCCCATTAAATGGAAAGCATACAGCTCAAAATAGAGAAGAGGCTACGGCTTGCATATTATACATCCAATTCTGACCCAGTAAAAGACTGTAATCAAGGGGTGCTTCAACCACCTCAACCTCGATCGCTATAGTCTTCCCTCCCAAACGGACCTTAAGAGAAGGAAGAATTATGTGCGGCCGAAATGATATACCATCAAAGGAAGTCAACATGTTAGCGGATTGAGACAGCTCAGGAGAACCCAAACCCTTCCAACATGACAAAGACATCACAGAAGCAGTAGCGCCTTCATCAATCACAGTGCATTTGATGATCATGTTAAGACATTCTACATGAATAAAGAGAGACACATAGTAAGGTAAGCGAGGATGTAGTCCCATGGTTTCAAATTTGATGACAAAAGAAAATTTATCATCATTCACTCCAAGAGTAGAAAGCAAAGCTTTCCTTTGCGAAGGACAACTCTGAAGTACTTCAAGCGCAGACATCGCATAAGAAGTTTGGCCCAAATCTTCGACAATAGAATAGTTCTGGGTGGCTTGGGCATTAGGATTGTGCCCCGAACGCTTTAAGACTCCCTTAGGAATGTGAGGTGCAATCCCAGGTTTATCCATAGGGTTTTCAATATGCAAAGGGCTCTCAATAGGAGTGGGTTCCTTCCCAAGGTCTAGTTGTGACGAACCATAGTCTTTCGCATGAGTCACAACCTTAGTAGCACGCACCATGTTGATGCAACCATGATAATTACTAGTTTCTAGCAGATTTTGATCTCCACCCGATGTAGAATGAGGATCATGGGTCCTCGAGTTCATATTTTGATTATGTGGTAAAGGATTGGTCAGCATAACTGGGCCCTGTGCTATGAACCTCGAGGCGTCTTCCATACAAGGGCACAAGTGAGTGAGGTGGTCATCCTTACACAATTTTCAAGGAAACTTAACCTTAGGTTTAGACAACTTATCCCCCCTAGCATTGCAATCGTTCTTGTCATTAAAATTGGCATTTTCTTTCTTGTTCCCACCCTTACGATTGTTTTTACCCTTTTTCTTATTCCTTCTGGGCTGCTGGTTGCCCTTCTTGTCCAACGATTGCATGGAAAGTACACTTGCTATTTGGTTGGGTTGAGATGAAACTGTGGCTTGTCCCGAAGCGGATTGATTAATAGACAATTGACTCACTTGTTTCACAACCGAATCCGCAGGTTTGGTACTTGTACAACCCACAATGCCATCAGCATATGGTCCAGGCTTAATCTTGGGATTGAAACTAGAACGTGGAGCATTAGGTATGATCTCATATAATAGTCTGGATTGAGCATAAATCAAACCCAATTCCTGTGCCCTAAAAATTGCTTGTTCCTCATTCTGGACTCCGAATGTAGAAACATCCTTCCCGATGTAAGGTAGAAATGATTTAAGGAACCACTGAAGGAGAAAGTTCGGCGGTATGAAATCTTTAATCAACCTCTTCCATCTATGCCACTCTTGGATATGGTCCAAGATATGTGTGGCTTTTGTCCTATCAAAATGTCGACAAGAGTTATGTACCAACGTCGTAATGTACGGGTAGCTGGAAGTGATTGAGGAAAGTCATAGCAAGGTCATCGAACAAAACGAATGCCCCCCTTGGTAACTCTATGTACCATTTTGCTATAGGCCCAATGAGGCTGCGTTGAAATAGTCTTAAACAGATCGAGTCATTGTGTAAGGAATTGGAAGAGCACAAAAGGTGAAAGGTAGTGACATGTTCACTATGATATTCTCCTGGTTTGCCCTCGAATTTGGGAATGTCCGAGGGAAGCTTGTTAGGGATAGCCAACTAAGCCGGGTCATGAGATACCAGATCATTCATTAGTCTCAACAATTCAGGTAAATTTAATGTTGCGAGGAAAGGGAGACGAGGTTGAGTCGGCCTATGCCACACTCCCTGATAGTTTTGGTTCATATAAGGCTGACTACTGTAAATACCATGGCCTTGGCCATAATATCCTCCTCCCTTTAGGGCCATGTAGGCCTGCATGGAAGCATTATGATGTGGTGTACCTTGACTATGAGGTGCTACAAAGCCATAATTAGAGGAGTAAGTGGGTTGTTGATACCCGTACCCATAAGGTTGATAGCTCTGTCCATACTGGGGTCCATAAGATTGTCCATATGAAGCTCTATAAGATGTCCCATGGGAAGCTCCATAAGTAGGGATATGGGGAACTCCTTGCAATGGACCATAAGATGATCCAAAAATAGGAATATGACCTCCCAAGACAACAGGAGATACTTGACTTTGAGATACTACTGTACGAACAGTCGCAATAAGAACATGACTAGTAGCAACATTCTGACCCAAAGGACCATGTGAATGAGGGGGAGGAAGGGTTTTGAAAAATGTATTCGAAGGAGTAGGAATTGAGGACGAAGGGACATGTGAAGGGATGTAAGTGGTATTCCCTATGGTCACTCATCTCGGTTCTGGTATCTGCATATGACTACTAACACTAGGTCTAGGACAAACGTGTGAGGTAGCTTTCACCGCCGGGATGGAAGGTGCAACGTGAGTAGTGCTCCCAAATCTCTCTGCATGGAAAGAAATAGGAGTGCCCTAAGGTGTAGTGCTAGGTTCAATTTCTAACTCGACATGCTATGCCAGATCATATGCAGGGATATCTGGCATGCTATAATGAACATGACTAGTGCTTGTGGGTTCATGGTGAGTCTTGTCACCCAAAAAACAATACTGATGACCTGTGAATGAGGGATCATAACTGGAATTTGAAGGTATTTTTGGTGAAGGATCATATACAGGAGTAGGAACTTCCTCCCGAACCTCTTGAGGTGGAGAAGACATCTCAAGAATCTAGTCCTCGCAATCTCCGATCGTGTGTGAATCAATGTGAGAAGTAGTCCACCCAGACTGTTTGTTTCTCTCTCTCGATGGAGGAGGAGACATGGAAGGCGGAAGCCCTACTAAACGATGAGAATGACGAAGTGCCGCAGTCGAATCCATAATGACTCAAAAAATGAAAAAGACTCTTTCTAATTACGCAAACCCTAGGAAAACTAGCGTGCATAGAGCATACACCTATACAATATAAAGCCAAATAATAAGCAAACAGAGGAAATATATGTGAGCTCCTGAATGAAGTAGGTATGTCTCGCCTAGGAGAGTCTTGAGACTCCCATACACAACAAGAGGAGGTTCGTAACCAATTATAGTGCCCCTCAGCTTCAACGCATATAGTGACTGTGTTGTCCGACCCCTACCTTGCCAGGACACTTGCAGAATAACCCCTATGAAGTACCCCCTCGATAACCTAGGTAAGGAAACTAAGGTCGCCTAAATATAATCAATGCTGAGGTAGATAGTTGCAGGTGGGATTGACCGTATGGGAAGGGTAGTAAAGCACGAAACTCTTGAAAGAGCCCCCAGATATGAATACAATCCTAGAAATATCTCCAGTCCTACTTAGTTATGACCAGGGGTCATCCCAATCATTAACCACTCACATTGCCTAATGCTTAACTCCCTTGTAAGAGGAGGATCCTGAGAAACACTAATTATACCAAGGAATTTCACACTCTCACCTGGATAGACACATACATGTTTCGTTTAGTGGTCTTGGAGAATTTACTCATAATGAACTATTCCAAGACCCTAAAACCTAATCTTGTTGGTGCACCCTATAAAAGAAAAGAGTGTAATTCATTTTATTATGTGTTGATTTTAATTGGCTTATTACTCAAAAGGGCAAATGGTCATGCAACTAATGGTGTCATGACATAACAAGAAGTAAAATGCACACCTAACAATGAATGCAAATGCACTATGTCAAATGCAAAATGGGGTATGCTACTACGTTAAATGCAAAATTTTCCTTCACTTGAAAATGCAATCATTCCTATATGAAAATATGACTAAGAACCAAGTCATTAGCCATGTAATGTCCCAAATTTTGGACGTACCATTTACAGGCATGAGCCTATTAATCATGATGATTATATTGATGTTTTATTTTAGATAGGGTCAAATACCCCACTGCATATGAACATGATGATTTGTTTTGTATATTGGGCGCAAGCCAATTATCGATGATACATATGGATATATATATGGTGCTTGTGTTGGGCGTGGACCCTAAAGCACATGATTGACGAAATGTTTTGTGCTAGGCATGGACCCTGAAGCACATGATCGATGAGATGTTTTGTGTTGAGCGAGAGGCTCTAGAGCACAAGAGTACTTACATTTGTGTTGAGCATAAAGCTCTGGAACACATGAAAATATAATTGGAAATGTTGAGCATAAGCTCTGGAGAATTCCATGTTGATGTTGAGCATAAGCTCTGGAGCATTGGATCTTTGGCCATTGTATCTCTAGGTGTATCATACAAGTACATCCTAGCATTTAGTGTTGAGCCAAAGCTCTAGAATTGCACTATGCTTGTAACTCCCTGCTATAAGCATTGAGTATGGGCTCTGGTAAGCGCTAGGGGTTATTGAAAAGAATTTAATAACTTTCGAGTGAAAACGGCTCAAGAAAAATATTAATCATCGTCATACTTATTTACAAGTGATTAAATGAAATTTCAAATTTCTATATTCTCATCAAAGTACTGAAGAGATACCACATTATACAAGGGAAATCCAACATGCAAGGATGTTAAGAGTTGCCTAGCCTAGTAGATTTAAGACATCTATCTACTTGACCTTCATGAAGAAGTGTCGTTAAGTCTAGGGACCATGACACATGATGTCCGAAGACAAATGCCAACAAGTATTTTAATATTATTACTTTATACATAGTATGTATAAATAATTAATTATAATTAATTATATAATTTAATAAAGAAAGAAGAGAAGCTCCACCAATTACTATTTATTATTAAAGGTTTTATAAATAGTGAAATTTCTATGAAAGATTTACTAGGAACTAATTAAAAGTTCCTAGGTTAAGAATTGAAAATTACCCCAGTAAATTTAAAAGGGTTAAATCAAGAAATCAAGGATTTCTTGATTTAACTACCCCTTTGATTGAAAAGTGTGCCTATAAAGACTCAAGCCAAGCATAGGCTTGGGGTTCTAATTTTTATCTAGGATAATTATTATTCTGCCTATTTTTTGCTCTCAAGTGTTTTCTTGGGGAACTCCTACTGAAACTGAAAGAGGATTATTCAGAACTAATTACCAGATAGGAAACCCTACCTTAGGAGCTGTAAGCTACTTGCATGTTAGATTCCATCTCGGGGGGATCCGGATTTAAACCAAGTACAGTTTTGGGTCATGATTGGGTGGAATGTGGCAGTTCCCAAGTGATTAGGTCATCAAACAAAGGTCAGATCTACATTGAATTGTTAATGCTGGTTATTTAAGTGTGCAGGGGCAGCCATTGACAAAGCTTCAAATTCAGGTATGAAACCGTGGAAAGCATATTCTATTTTATTTCCTACAGATTTATTACTGTTTATATTAAGTAATGGCTGTATTGAAATTTCTAATCCTAAGGGTTAAGTTTTATGATTAGCAAACTACTAAGGTTTGTAATTATAATTTACTAATCTTATGCTGGAGAAGTTTTATTATATGTTGTTTATGTTCATGATGGTATCCTTCAAAAATGTTACGGTATTAAATAGGTGTTGATCCTAGTATTATGTTTATACTGTGTTCTCTGTATTTAATACTCTGCTGACATATTTCATTTGTGAGCAGAGGCTTGCCCTAGAATTTTAAATAAACTAGTTCAGTAATAATTAATTAAAATATTATTTATGCTAAACTATACATGTTTATATTTGAAATTAGATCTACTAAGAACGAAGTTCATATAATAAGCAAGCTAAACAAGTTATGAAAGACCTTCCAAGGTTTGCTTCTTATAATCATATAAAACCAAAATACTTTACATAACTGAATCAAACATTAAATTTAATTAAAGGGATATCATGACCATCCATGTGGTCCTTATCAAGACTCGGCCCTAAAATCTACAGTCTTAACATCTATATTAAAATACCATAAATCACATGTATTATATATTTAAAGGTCCCATATAATATCCATCATAAACATCCACCTAAACTGTTACCAAGTAACAATTCATATAACTCTGTATTTTTAAACAGAGGTTGTGGTATCGAACATCATGGGTTAAAACTTCAATTCATAAACAACATTAAAATCCAAAATAAGAACCTTAACATAAATCAACACCATAATCAAAATGCATAACAACATCCATAAAGTAAATACCAAATACCATTTCTATTATTTCTTATAAAGTATTTTATAGCTTGAAATCATCATGGCCCAAATCGATGACGGTCATATACCCAGTCAGCGGCCACGGCCAAGTTTTCCAAATCTAACCACACAATATTAATCACACATGCGACGATATACTCTAAACATTCGGGCTGTGTTTTTCCAATACATCAAACGCCTTCTAAATAATGATTTGAGCAAGAATCAATCCCTTTTATAAACCCATTGTTTATATCACTACACAGGCCACGATTCACACCATTTGTCATATAATTAAAATACCTACGCTAGCAGAGAGGTGATAAGACTCTAGCTACAACACGGTCTTGGCCACTAAACATTTTAATACATAGTCCGATAATTATAACCCTACTATAAGCGTTGGCCACTAGGGTTCCCAACCCATGTTTTTTCCACAGCCCAAATTACATAAGAACCAAATAACTGTAGTAAAATAAACTACAAGCTATCATAGCACTGTGGGAAGGCTCATGCCATTTATGACATGACCTTTACCCACGCTATCAATATTTTACATTAACCAAGCTCCTCAATGACTTTACACAAAGAGTAATCAAATAGGCGAATGCCTCTGCTTTCAAAAGGCAAACCCCATTTAAATATAGAGCTAAATAAAAAACACAGAAGGAAATCGCATATGAGATGTATCAAAGTTAACCATTACATTTTATAAAACCAATACATATATCTATTTACTCAGATATCCCAATGTCTATACATAGTCTCCATTAAAAGGCTGAGAACAAGGTTTTACACAGGCATGCCAATGGGCTATGGCACCATTACAAGTAATGGTGCAGCCCATGGCCATAAAATCCCAAAACCAAAACATTAACGATTTACATAACCAAAATGGAATCACACAAAGATGAATGGCCTAAGAAACGATTCATGGCATAATGCCTCCATTTTAAAAATAACCAAGTCTGTATTCAAATCCCGAAGGCGAAAATTGATTTCGCTATAGCATCAAACCCTAACCAAGCAACCACTCGAAACGTAGCTCTGCCACAGGATTGTAGGGTGAAAATCATAAGATTTAATTAGTAGGCTTACTGTGGCCATGAATGCAACACTTGGAGCCAACATTGTCGTAGCCACGCTGCTCCATTCCTTTCAGCACCTGCAAGCAACAACCAAATGGGGATGAGGAGTATGCCATCCTTTCAAACTGTAAACCAAATAAGGTGCAGGATTATAAATTCATGCGGGCATACCTCACAAGCTGGAGGTCGCCTCCATGGCCATGCATCTGTGCAAAGCCAAAACGACAAAACCCCAAATGACAATGCAATGGGCATCCATCGTGATCCAAGACTAACGGGAAGGATGTCATGTTTTTCAATGAGCATTAAATGCACCAGGCTAGAGTCCATTAACGATTTATCCAACCCACTTCCATAGTCAAGCCTTATTACAAGGTATCGATTATCACCATCCTCCATACCAACACTTAAACCCTAGAACGTATGGTTTGTACCATATATCATGTCACCCCAAACTCTAATTTTCAACATTAGAATATTACAAAGCTTGCACTATGATAGTATCACCATAATACTTAGTCATATGTTGTGCTAGTCCAAAGTGTAAGAACTCTTGCTTAGGTATGTAGATAATGTCTAGTCCATAGGTTTAGAGCTTAGGGTTTTAATACCATAGTATCAAGGTGTTTAGGCTTAAGCACCATGGCATACAAAGTATGCCTGTTGGGCCCTGGAATTGTCCATTTTTTCATCATTTATCGACATACCTTTTATCCATTTTCTTACCATTTTTTCTCATTTATCATTCCATTTTTCATCCATTTGTTGTAGCTGGGCGTTGAACAACCTGCTACTTCCATTGATCTTTTAAGTGGTTAATAGTGATTATTTTATTTTATCTTTGATGAAATAAAAGAATATTATGCATAATTTTACTAATGATGGTTTGTGGAGTGATTTGTCACGTACAGGATGCTCATAGCCAACTATTACAGCCTTAACAAAAAATGCATGCCACATAAGAACACCTTAATTTGCGTCTTGATTTTCAGGTAGATGGAAACGAATATCAAAAATCCGAGACATGGGTTTTGTGCGTAACATCCTCTTTTACCTATATCATGAGGAAATCGCCAAACAAAGATACAGTTTGTGATATGCAGGTCATTCTTTCAGAGGGTATTTTCCAGATTTGGTGTTGCGGCCGGTTCCAAAGTTGCCAACAGTTATGACCATGTTCCAGCTATTGCAGATCACAAGCTAAGGGTTCAGTTCTTCATTTCCATGAGATAATTTTATGTATAAATATGTAATCAATCTCATTGAAAAAATATTATTGATGATAGATGATAGAGGATAGATGATTTATTAGGCAGGATAGGAGATGCAAGATAGCAGACAACACAATGTTATGATGTAGGATTTGATCCAGATCTATTGTAATTCTTCCATTATGATAATACATGTTGGCAGTTTCTTAAGTCTGGAGTTGTAGACTTTCATTGTGGAGATCCAGCTTTGCTCAATGGAGGAAGGGCCATCTTCCCTGAGCAGATGCTGGTAGTGTTGATTGTAAGTGTTTTATTTCATAGATCTGTTATTTGTTAATTAAGCTTTCATTCAATAGATTTATCATAGTTGTTTTATTATTCAGTTCATGATTTCATTAGATTTATCATAGTTTTTTCCATGTTAATTCATCTTGATAGATCATTGGCCAACTTAGCATTGCTTTCAGGTTTATGTATTTATATCTTGTTTTATAATAATTTATTTTGTTGAAATATGATTAGATTTACAATGTCATTTCATGAATAGGTTTGGGTTTGATTTATTTTCAAGCAAATGTGACCTAGTTTACAAATAGTTTCGATCGCATTCCAATAGATCAACAGTGTCAGGTAGAAATTGTACATGCATAGATCTTGCACGATAATTTTGAAATAAAAGGCTTCCTCGGGTTGATAATTTATGTTTAGCACTCTGCATGTTAAGTTTTAATTAACTAACATATAGTGGGCACGACATTTTGGCGCCGTTGCCGGGAAAGTTATCAATTGTGCAAAAGTACATCTGACATTGTTTTGTAGATGCATTGTTAAAGTAGGGCATGTAGATTGCATGATTACATTTTAGTTTATTGAATTTATTTTGAGTGTTAATTTTCTGTCTTTACATTCAATTTTATTTCATTTTCAATCTTTGCAACATAAACTTTATCATTCCCCTTAGTGGTATTGTAAGCACCACCCATTTTACTAACAAGTTGACAGTACCATTCGAAGGAGGAGCCTTATAATAGCACATGAAGAATCTATGAAGAGATGGCAAGTGAGAAAGATGCGGAAATTGTTACCTTTGAATTTCCCGTCCGAGATTCGAGAGGAGTGGCACCAACGAAAAGAATTCCCCCACATGTTCTACCAAATTTTCACGGTTTGGAAAATGAAGACCCTGATGTATTTTTATTTCAATTTGAATTAATTTGTAGAGGATATGGTTATTGTGCTAATGATCAAAAGTTGAATGTGTTTCCCCTTATTTTAAAAGGAACAGCCCTCCGATGGTTCATGAGCCTCGGTGGGAATTGTATACAAACTTGGGAAGATATGAAACATGTGTTCTTGAAAAGGTACCAAGATTATTGCAAGGTCAATGAATACATCTTCGAAATGACAAAAGGAGAAGAAGAGAGTTTGGAGGAATACATAGAATGATTTCAATATAACCTCCAAATATCCAAACAGAGGAATATGGGGAAGGAAATCTTAAAAACACTTCTACTCAAGGGAATCCAAGCTGAATGTTTAGAAATATTGAATCTGATCAGAACAAGTAATGTATTTCAGTTAGCATATGATGACATTTGTGAGTTATGTATAAGGTATTCAAGAGGAAGCTTCAAGACTGGTAAGAATTCTAAGGAATTTTTATCTCTATTTTTGAAATCTGCTGCAAAAACAAGAGTTTTACGAGCTGAAATCAATAATTTATTTGAAAATTCTAGTGGTGGTATCAATGATTCACTAAATTCAGAATTGGTTGTTTTGCAGGATAAGGAAAAGCAGGAGGAAATAAGAGAAGCAAGGGATTTCCCTTTGGATAATCTTGAAAGTTGTGGTATATGTGACTTGGATCATTCCACAGATCATTGTCCCTCTTTACTAAGGATGAAAGAAACATATCAAAGAGATCTGGGATTTGCAGCCAACTCGTCGCTGGAGTCATGCCAACCATGGCCTACATCTATGGTTCAAAATTCTATCCCTCCATTCTCTTACTCTCATACTCAATCATTGAATACTCTTCCACCATGGCAGCTATTGCAACCTCAATTTAACTCTTACCTACTTCATCCACAAGGTTGGAATGGCCCATCCTATGATCATATGGCCACTCTCCCTCATGCTGCAACACAAGTTGGTCCTTCAATATCAACCTCACAAGTCAATCATCTACATCAGCCACATCTATCTTCTCATCAAACTCCTTGGTACCCAACACAATTTCCTGTCCAATCCACCCTCCACCCTAACTATAATAAAGCAGTACAGTATGCTTACAGTGTTGAACTGCAAAATGTTCCTACATTTCCCTCTTATTCTACCTCATCTACACCATTGCAAAAAGGTTGTGCATTGTTGCAGCAAATCCATACGAGGCCTGAACATGTCTTAGATCCAAGTTTTGTAGATGGAGTTTGTTCTAGTCCTCATAAGCAAGCAGACAAGATCAACAAGACACATGTAATATTTGATGGAGAACAGCCATTGGAACCAAAAGCATCATTTACATCATTAGATCCGAAACTCTTATGCATTGAGGAAGATCAGTTTAATAAGGATCTTCATGGTGTAACATAA
>LPNX010976922.1:0-44442 GCA_001517045.1 Pseudotsuga menziesii | reverse complement strand
AACAAAATAAAACCATGCTTTTGTTTGTTTAAGTTTTTTTTTTTTTTTTTTTGAATAAGTATGCTCTATTCCTACGCCTTGTTGCGATCTGGAAGATCAGAAAGTAGAAAGATAAGGAATGGGTATGATATGTTTTCATGAATGCTTTGGAATTGTTGACTATTTGAACAAAATACTTCAGTCATTTTTCTTGTCATCGATTTTCCAATTTCAATTTGTCTCTATTTGTTACAAATGAAAATATCATGAAAACAAAATTACAATAATTAGGGAAGGTGAATAAAGGATCTATAGGAAAATGAGCCAATGATTATGGAACCATTCAAGCTTGAAATTTGACATGAATTTGTTAGCTACAACACCCAGCTGTGAATGATTACTCTCAGCTGTGATTACTCCCAGCTACAATAGTGAGCTGCAACATTGGCTGTGCAGGGAGATGCAACACCCAGCTGTGACTGTGCTACAGGTAAAAATTTATGGGTTTGAGATACGTGGGTGTTGCACATCATGATATGTCTTTAGTTTTTATTTTCCATAAAAATGCACATGCTTTATTTCAACATTATGTCATTTTTTAAGAGTTGTAGCTGCGATTGCAACAAACCGTGTAAATCAATCTAGGTGGTCAATGCATGAAATTTTTGGTATGGATGTGTGTTATATTTAAATTTACATTATTAAAAATATTCACATCTATTCCAATCACTTTTTGGGGTCAAATTTCATTTATAAAATTTTTGGTGACATTTTTGGATTAAATTTTTTACTGAAACACAGTCCGGACAGTCCATTTTTGGGAGACCAAATAAAATTACTTTTAAAACTTGTTTACATCCCAAGTATCCCTTTGAATCTAGTTTCCAAAACAATTTGAATTTTTACAATTGGGTGTCAAACGAAAATTTTATGGCCAAAATACTAACAGAATGTCAAGCTAGAAGCTTAGGAACAGAGCTGGGACAGTCAATTTTTGGAGGCCTTATTGGAGATATTTTGAAAAAATGTTTCATTGGTATATTTCCCTATGAATATAGTTTACAACACAATTTTAATTACTCCATTCCGATATCGTATGTAAATTTTATGACCACAATACTGACTGTCTATCACAAATCTGCATTCCTAAAACTCTATTTTCTAGACTGTTCATTGGTTTATTTGACCCATCAATTATTGTTGTATTAAAAATATATTTCTAATGGAGATACCTAAATGAATATACGTCCATCTCTAATTTGAATCACATCAATCCATTATCAAACAAAAAAGTTAAGCCTAAAACCGTGACTGTTGGTCTAGTCCAGAACTCGAAAAGACACCTTGTGATGCAGGCTATTAATGAGTGATTTGGAAGATCATTGCATAGAATTTAAAAAACATGTTTCTAATAGAAATATAACTATGAATTTAATTTCATTTGGCTTTGGAATCACTCAAATTGGACAAGGAACGAAGAAGCTATGATCAGAATACCGTTGGTGAGTCTAGATGGACATTGCTCTCCTCTAGGTATAAAATCGATTTTGATTTGTTCATTTTTCTTTGGATTTGTTTTATAAGTAATTGCTTGTTGTTTTTTTTTCATAAGTGTTGGGTGAAGAGAGACCAATCATCTCTCTTCTTTCATCATCTCATGTTTTATTGCAGGCAAATGCTAGGTTTTGCAGGTCCTTGGAAGAAGAAGGTCAATGCATGCATGAGTGACTCTTAAAGACTTTTTATCAATTTGCAAATGGATTGAGCACATAAAAAAAAATGGAGAGATTTATGTGTAAACCATACAGCGTCCAATGTTTCCGAAGTCAAGTCCCATTGCTACATGCCAAGAATCATTTTTAGACACCTGTCATCCCACGTGTTGCTGAAAGAAACCCCTCAATAAGCCAATTTCCCTATGGTAGATTCATTCACCCTCCTCATTTCAAAACCCCAAAAATCCATTCATGTCGAAGTCTCATTTTCCACTGCTTATTTAGTCACCATAACCATTTTATTTCCCATCACTACTACATCATGACTTTACATATACTTTTCGCTTCTGAGTTTCATGTTGGTCCTATTTTTCAATATGATTCTTCACAGTCATTTATTTTGTACTCGTATTGGATGATGTGGAATTCATTAAGGTCCACCTTCCAATGGTCTTGTCCCATCGACTCCGACACATCATCTGGGATTGAGATTAGAGTTTCTATAGTGCCCTGGTATCTGCATGAATCAATGGCAGATTTCCTTGTTGTTAATCATGGGGATTCATCAATGCCTCTTGATTGACAAATCTTGCAGGTGACTCAACTCCAGCACATCCATTCGTACCTGTCAAGATGCACTAAGGTACTTTAGAGCCCATTGTCATCAAAGGTGAGTTTCTTCACATTGGTTAATGTCATACATTAATGGCCGGTAATCCAATGATTTCTTTCCATGCTCGACTTCAGCACATTCATTCGCATGGTAAGAATTGTACCTCGGGTTTGTAGCAGTTGAAGATTATGTGATCTAATGGTTTCAACAATGATTTTGAGCATCATTTGTTCAGTAGTTTTGCAATTCCTTTCCATTTTCAGTTCAGTAGTTGATTTTTAGAATAAGAGAAAGGGCTTTCTGCTTCTATGGTAGAATTTTTCCTCATCAATTGTCTTAGCAGTTAGTCTTACATACAACCAGCACAACATCATGGATCAAATTTAGTTTCATCCAGTTTCAGCTCTCATATACATACATCTCAGTATCAGATCAGCCTACATAGCTCCAGCATACACCAGTCCATTCATGTCAACCAAGGCTTCCATGGAGGTAAAACTTGAGGTAAAATAGCATGAGTTTTTTTTATTTGTTAAAGATTTAAGAAAATGTCATGAAGAACCACTAAGCATTAGCCATCTCCATTTTCTATATAGCATATTATGTCCATTCGTTCTCATCATTTCCCACTCAATTTTAACACTTCATCATTCATGCACATCCACTTCAAGTTCCAATCCAACATCTCAACAACCCAACTGACCAAGCATGAAAAAAATGATACCTTATTGTTGTCACACATGAACCAGCAGTAAGAAAATAATTCTTTCTACTGCCACACAAGAACCAGCAGTAAGAAAAAAATCTTGTTGCTGCCACACAAGAACTAGCAGTAAAAAAAAAAAAATCTTGCTGCTGCAACACAAGAACCAGCAGCAAGAAAAGAATCATTGCTACTACAACATAAAAACCAACAATGAGAAGAAATAAATCAGTTGCTTGAAGGTTGTTCTTTTCAGCTTTGGCATTTTTTGCATGTGGGAACTACAAATCCTCTATGGCTGCAAATTGAGGAAATGATGCATGAGGGCATGATTTGCATTTAGTTTAAAAGGTAGTCCTTTAATAATTTGCAGCAAGTTTATGACCAGAATCAAGGTTTGTAGATTGTTTTCTCATTGAAAATGTTCTCTTGAAGTACAAGCAAAAATGATCGGGGAGTTTTCTGAATTCATTAATTATCTCGAGAAGCCTAGAAAACCATGAAAAAATGATCTACTGCTGTCACACAAGAACCAGCTGTAGGAACACAAGGCATTGTTGTTGCTTCTTGAGAAATTACAGTGGTATAATTTTATGCTGCCATATAACAGAGAATACATTCAAAGGTATGAGTTTCATTATTCAGTAATGCCCACATTGGCTTACAATCGTTATCATGGTCCTTGCATATTTGATGTTGTAGTTCATAATGGAAGAGAGATGTTGCTGTCACTATGAAAATATTCCCATAATAATGAAAGACAGATTTGGGAAAACATGCTTATATTTCCATGGCGGCAAACTAAGTTTTTGGGGACATGATATTTCATGATTACAGGGTTTCTATCCACATAACAAAAGCATCAATTGTCAGTGTTAAGCTATGCTTAGCCCACGGTTTCATGACCAACCATCTATTTCTATCTTATTTCATTGCTGCATCTCAAAAGGTGAAGATATATCCAAGGAAAAAATGAAGGTAATAGCAGAATATATATTTCATTAATCTGAGTTTTTGGAGCAGCAATACATAGTCATTTCCAGATCCATGCTCTGTTTTCAAAATTAGATTATTGGAAGCTACATGAATGTATGAAGTGAGATACATACATTCATAGGTTTTGTTAATTGATACATGGATTTGTTGAATATGGTGGCTACCAACTATTTTGAAATGGCTTGGCGCTTTGAGATTCTCATTCTTAGTTGGATATGGGCTTTATGCTTGCTGCAATTGATTTTTTTTGGTGCTATATGTTGTCATTACTATTTTTATGATCATGGAAATGATTGAGAGGATCTCTCGACCTACTTTGAAACAATCCTACCATACGCAACACTTGAAAAATGGTCATTTTTATTAGTAATAATTTTTATAACAGTATGGAGGATTGATGTGCAAATCATAACTTGTTTTTTGTCGTGAAGAGTTTTAATAAGCATGAGTACAGGATGGGTCCTCAGTTTGAGGGAGATGGTTATTTCCAACTAAGATGGCAACTCTTCTTTTGCATGAGGACATGACAAATTATTCAGTTTGGGGGAGGAGCTACTATGCTTGCTGCTTTTTCATTCACATTCATAATTTTGATGCATATTGTTCTTCATATAAAATGCTGAATTTGAATTGAGCATATCTCACAAACCATGGATTGGATCCTCATGAAATTTGGACAGGGAATGCATAACAACATGGTGAACAACCGTAGGAAGTTTCAGCTCAATCCAGTACATGATTTTCGAGAAAATGGCCATCATCACCTACGGAAAATTCAAATTTTTCTCGAAATTCGTGATGTGAGTTTGTCTAATTTTTGGTGTGGAGATGAATTAGAGTGGTAGTCACTTGCCTGCAAAATTTCAGCCCAACCCAGTTCGTCATTTGGGAGAAAATGGCTTCATAAGTTTCCCGTTCAAAAAGGCTAAAACACCATAAAATATTGTCGTTTGCCGTTTTCTGTTGGCTGCAACACCGATTTCCGTTAGCTGCAACACCGTTCCCTTTTTTCGGTGACCGTTTTCTGGCAGCTTCCCGTTTTCTGGTAGCTGCGACATCTTTTCCAGCGGCTGTGACATATTTTTCGACGGCTATTTTTCGGCAGCTGCGAGTCCGCCAAATACGCCGCTAAATTTAGCGTTGTTCCGCCAAATTGGCCGCTAAAACCTTCACCAACTTCTCTACTAAAATAAGATGACTCCGCCAAATTTGCCGCTACATTTAGTGTTGTTGCACCAAAATCTTTGCTAAAACCTTCGCCAAATTATCTACTAAAATAAGCTGTGACTTTACCAAATTTCTACTAAAGAGCTGCGAATCCGCCAAATTTTCTGCTAAATCCTCTGCTAAGTGACTCTGCCAATTTGTGTTAAACTCTCTATTTCTTCCAGCTGCAGCCGTGCAAATGGTAAAATGAAGGAACAAGTGGATGAGTTTTTTTCAAGTTGGATGCCACATAGATATTAGGTTGCATGAGGACATGCAACAAGTTTAGTTTGGAGGAGATGGTGGGCCCTGGAATTGTCCATTTTTCCATCATTTATTGACATACCTTTTATCCATTTTCTTACCATTATTTCTCATTTATCATTCCATTTTTCATCCATTTGTTGTAGCTGCGCGTTGAACAGCCTGCTACTACCATTGATCTTTTAAGTGGTTAATAGTGATTATTTTCCTTTATCTTTGATGAATTAAAAGACTATTATGCATAATTTTACTAATGATGGTTTCTGGAGTGAGTTATCACGTACATGACGCTCATAGCCAGCTATTACAGCCTTAACAAAAAACGCATGCCACATAAGAACACCTTGATTCGCGTCTTGATTTTCGGGCATATGGAAATGAATATCAAAAATCCGAGAAATGGGTTTTGTGCGTAACATCCTCATTTACCTAACACATGAGGAAATCACCAAACAAAGCTACAGTTTGTGATATACAGGTGGTTCTTCGAGAGGGTATTTTTCAGATTTGGTGTTGCGACCGGTTCCAAAGTTGCCAACAGTTACGACCGTGTTCCAGTTGTTGCAGATCACAAGATAGGGGTTCAGTTCTTCATTTCCATGAGATAATTTTATGTATAAATATGTAATCAATCTCATTGAGAAAATATCATTGATGATAGAGGATAGATGATAGATAATTTATTAGGCACGATAGGAGATGCAAGATAGGAGAGAACACAATGTTATGATGTATGATTTGATCTAGATCTATTGTAATTCTTCCATTATGATAATACATGCTGGAATTTTCTTAATTCTGGAGTTGTAGACTTTCATTGTGGAGATCTAGCTCTGCTCAGTGGAAGAAGGGCCCTCTTCCCTGAGCAGATGCTAGTAGTGTTGATTGTAAGTGTTTTATTTCGTAGATATGTTATTTGTTAATTCATGCTTTCATTCAGTAGATTTATCATAGTTATTTTATTATTCAGTTCATGATTTCATTAGATTTATCATAGTTGTTTTCATGTTAATTCATCTTGATAGATCGTTGGCCAACTTAGCATTGCTTTCAAGTTTATGTATTTAGATCTTGTTTTATAATAATTTATTTTGTTGAAATATGATTAGATTTACAATGTGATTTTATGAATAGGTTTGGGTTTGATTTATTTTCAAGCAAGTGTGACCTAGTTTACAAATAGTTTCGATCACATTCCAATAGATCAACAGTGTCAGGTAGAAATTGTGCATGCATAGATCTTGCACGATAACTTTGAAATAAAAGACTTCCTCGGGTTGATAATTTATGTTTAGCACTCTGCATGTTAAGTTTTAATTAACTGACATATAATGGGCACGGCAATGCCATGATAATCTCTTGGACTATCAAATCCAAATCTCCGCTCTTAAACCATTAATAACCTGCCAATACAAGAACAAAAGAAATGTTAAAAAAAATATATAGTAAAAATATACATAGCGTGAAAAATATATTAATGACATCTAGAATGATGAATTTAAAACCATAATGAAGAATAATCAATGTACAGGAAATTTAGCCGTTAGCCGTAATAGCTAAATCGACAATAATGACACTTACCAAGTTATAAAACCGAGTCGATCAGCAACATAACAACTAGCAGCAGGTTATCAATGATCAAAGAAGTCAACACACTTTGCATTTGATCCCGTCGCAAAGTAATGAGTTGCGTAAGTAAAAGAGAGAGGTGCCTTAGTTCGATTGAACTAAGTAAGCCTGTGTAACTAGGTAATACCTTACCTCTCAGGTCATCATGGGAGAACTAGTCCCAGCACTCCACCACTTTATTTCCATCAACAAAGTTAAGTTAGTTTTTATTAAATAAACCAAGTACACATGTGTAGGGTAAAACAATGATCTATACCATTCATTAAGTAATACCTTACCTCTGAGTTCATCATGGCAGAACTAGTCCAGCCACTCCACCACTTTATTTACATCAACAAAGTTAAGTTATTTTTTATTAAATAAATCAAGTACACATGTGCAGGAGTAAAACAATGATTTATACAATTCATTAAGTAATACCTTACCTCTCAGGTCGTCATGGGATAACTAGTCGCGCCACTCCACCACTTGATTTCCATCAACAAAGTTAAGTTAGTTTTTATTAAATAAACCAAGTACACATGTGCAGGGGTAAAACAATGATCTATACAATTTATTAAATCATGGACATTAATATCTAAGATGTACAAATAGGTTAAATAACAGAATTGCGACATAAGAATTTGTTAGATTTTTATCATTCAAGCTAGCATTATGATCTTAGGATCTTTAACTGAGAGAATAACATGCACAGCAGTAAAACATAAGCATAACACAAGAGACAAGAGACACAAATAATTTTCCTCGGGAAAACCATAAAGGAGAAAACCCTACAGCTTCCTCAGAGATAGAATCAACACCAGAAAGTTAAAACCCCATAACAGTAAGATGTTCTCCTGACAACAGCAGTCTCTCTCTCTCTCATACTAAGAGAGCTTCTCCTCTCTCACTCATGGGCCCCAATGAGTGAGTGTGTGTATGAGTATGATAAATACAGAGGCTCTCATTCTCTATTTATATTCTTCCGTTCACTTGGAACCCACTCCAACATGTCGGCCTCACTTAACAATTACCTACTAGAGCCAACATCTCTAGGAGTGTCTAATAACCCTAGTGCCCCACCACTTGTGGGGACTTTGCCTCCTCTAACCAATAGGAGGGTAACACAATGGTGGGGACTATTTCCCCGACTTACAATGACTCACCTAGGGTCGACTTCACTAGGATAGTCTAATAACCCAAGCGCCCCACAACTGTGGGGACTTTAACCCTTGACCAATAGGAGGGTTACCCACAATGACTTGACATGACTTTCTCATTATAGAAATTTCCCAGAATAAACATCGGGGTATGACATGACTCAAATAAATTACAATACATCCCAGAATAAACATCAAGTTACAATACATAAGAAATACGGATGAATACATTCCAAAGCTACAAATACATCAACACTCCCTCTTGACTAGGAAGGTATTCTCTCGACACAACTTATTATCACATGTCTTCTTCTTTGTAACATCTGAATCATCGTCAACTTCTTGTCATCTTCATCTTCAAGTCATCTTCATCTTCAGGTCATCTTCATATGGATCTAGATCATTACTCGATCTGGATCATCATCACTGGATCTAGTTCATCACTTGATCTGGATTATCATCACTAGATATAGATCATCTATCGATTTGGATCGTCACTGTATATCATCATTGGATCTAGGTAATCACTGGATCTGGATCATCACTCGATCTGGATCATCACTCGATCTGGATCTTCTCTGGTCATCATCATGTGTGCTATTTCATGATTCTTCTCGTCATACGAAGATCTACAGAGCCAGCCTTCTTTCATGCTGGTTGTAGGCTTAGCCATCATGTAGGTCTTCTCCCAACACTTACATCTGACCTACTTGTCAGAAAGGCACGCCCAACACTCACATATGATCATGTAGAAACCTAAAATCATATTAGAAAGGCCCAACACTCACATTCACCAGCATGACAGGACATCACTATCATCTGTGAAAAGGCTTCAGCACTTATATTTGACCTGGAAGGAAACAAGTCCTCCACCCTCGCCAAAAAGGCTTGCACTCACATCTGACCTGGGAACTAAATCCTCCACCCTCACCAGAAATGCTTCCAGTCCCAGACTGAGCTACCTAGTAACGGACTAGGTGCCTCCATTCTCCCGGAGAATTGCAATTGCCCTTATATCTGACCTGGTAGGAACCAAATCCTACACCCTCGCTAGAATGGCATGCACTCACATTTGACCTGGAAGGAACCAAATCCTCCACCCTCGCCAAAAAGGCCCCTAGTCCTAGATTGAGCTACATAGTAACGGACCAGGTGCCTCCACTCTCTCGGAGAGTGGCAGTTTCTCTTACATCTATCCTACTCGACAGAATGGCCAGCACTCATATCTGACATGGGAGGAACTTAATCCTTTAGCCATAACATAATGGCTCAGCCCTTATATCTGACCTGCTCATTAGAATGGATCTCTCAGTCTTGAACTGAGTGTTCTTGGTAATTGACAGGGTACCTCCATTCCCATAATGGCAATCATCACTCATATCTGACATGGAAGGAACCAAATCCTCTCACCATGACAGAATGGCTCAGCCCTTATATCTGACCTACTCATTAGAATGGCTATGGATCTCAGCACTCATATCTGACATGGAAGGAACCAAATCCTCTCACCATGATAGAATGGCTCAGCCCTTATATCTGACCTACTCGTCAGAATGGCTTTGGGACTCATCACTTTCCCTTGGAGGAAACCTCGATTTGAAGAACGCCATGCTTCTTGAAGTACTCGAACTCCACTCTCGCCAATGGCTTCGTCAACACATCAGCTATCTGTTCCTTCGTCACAACATACTGGAGCTTCACTGATCCCCTCTGCACCATATCCCTGATATAGTGATACTTGATCTCGATATGCTTCGACTTGTCATGGAACACTGGATTCTCTAACAACTTTAGACAACT
This sequence comes from Pseudotsuga menziesii, assembly GCA_001517045.1. Lineage (NCBI taxonomy): Eukaryota > Viridiplantae > Streptophyta > Pinopsida > Pinales > Pinaceae > Pseudotsuga > Pseudotsuga menziesii. Next base: position 34,398 of record LPNX010976922.1, on the reverse strand, counting down.
CTAGTTGTCACAATGTATACAAGTAGCATCCAAATGGAGATCAAATAAATGAGACAGTAGCTTCCTCATCCATACTGCCTCACAACTAGCTGAACAAGCCGCGACATACTCTGATTCAGCTATACTCAGTGCCACACAGGATTGCTTCTTGCTAAACCAAGAGATCACACTTGATCCCATACTGAATCAACACTATGAAGTGTTCTTCCTATCGATGGCATTGCCTACCCAATCTGAATCAACATAACCCTCTAGGTTAATCTTCTGATTCACATCATACTTGAGCCCATAATCAATTGTACCCCTACATGCTTTGCAACCATCATGTGAACATGTCTCAATGTGTTCACAATAAAGCAAATATCTGGTCTCAGGTACATCAAGGACCCAATCATTGGATGATCAACCATATCTGATGAAGCATCACTCAATAGCTTCATGTTCGATGCCATAGGTGTTGTCGTGCAGTCTGTCATCCTGAACCTATTCAAGATCTCTACTGCATACTTCCCTTGTCTACACCTCCATGCCTAGAACAATAGTGCATCGACACATAACAGGAGCATCACTAGTCTTTCGTCTTCAACCTTGAAGCAAAGGTTGGAATCCGCTTTACTCTCAGTAAAGCCTAGAGTCATCAGTAATCTATCCATCCTATCATACCATGTTGAACTTTAGGATCTTCTGTAGTCACTCCCTCTGAAGCGGAGCATCATACTCCCTCTATCTTCCATACTCTATGCACTGACAATTCTGTACTGGAGTGACAAGTAGTATCCATCTAGGATCATTGGATACCAAGATCCTCTATTTTGAACTTTTTCAAAAGTTTTTCTCACATCCATCTATGAGCTTGTCATCCTTTATCAACCTTGTAGAAATGCTTAAGATATTCATCAAGCTCATCGTGTATGTGTTATCCCATGGGTGTCTTCTGAACTCGTACAAGGCATTATTTCATTTGCACACATGATTATGCATGTCATGTGACTTCACTTCTAGTGGCTGCAAATGTCTCTTCGTAGCCTATGCCTTCTTTTCGTGAGAAGCCTCGTGCTAGGAATCTTTCTTTATATCCCACGATGTTTCCATCTATTGCATGATGGAACTATGAACTTCCCTTCAAGTATCGATACTACATCCTAGACATCATTCTTCTTGAACTTCTTCGTAGCTGGAAGGTTATGTATCAATGATGTCGCTACATTCGTCATATTATTCTTCATCTTGAACGGTCGTGACTTGTTCTTCAGAACAAGTCTCATCCTTCTTTGCTTGTAGGCGATTATGTACGCAATATTTCCTACAAGTGAAATGCATTTGTATGGTTAGAAACATCTCATAAGGAATATTCATACTGGAAAATTCTTATGCATAAATATATGATCATGCAACTACTTTAGCCAATACAACATTCACCCATATCTTACTAAAACTTTCTAGATGCCCTCCATCTCTACCAGGACAACATTGAGATTGTGCACTAATCCAATATCTCAGCAAAGAGGTTTTATTCTAGAAAAGTAGCAATGGAGAGTTGTATAGCACCATGAGCTATTTACCCATCATATGAATATTAGTAGTATACTGTCATTAATGCAAACATCCTATCATGCATAATACATCAACTGAATATGAACAAATGCATAACAAAACAATACCATGAAATGACAATTGAATACTTATCTTTATTTGTTTCATGGGTTGACTCCTTCTTTAGCCTTTAGCTTCATCGTCTTCTTCATTCATGATAGCATCGTTTCTTATCCAAATGCTAAGGTGGATAAGAGGTGCTTCAAGAGTTGAGTTCTTCATATTCCTCATCGCTTGATGGATCTTCTTTGGATGGTGAGAGCTTGATCTTCAATTGCTCCCATCTTCTCTTCTCTCCTTATGAGTTGAGCTTCTTCTTCTTCCCAGAGTCTACTGAAAGTAATCACTTCCTTCTGGCATACATTCCTTGAATGAATGAATCCCATGATCATGGGATGCCATTCAAGGTGGCCATCACCACTTCTGCATTCTTCGCTACTTCTTTTACCACTTCAAGTTGTTCTTGATTTGAGAGATTCTTATGATTGCATGGTCTCTGCATTCTGGATCTTCACATTCTTCAACTGGTTTCCTAAGGTCATCTTCTGATGTATGTTCTTCCCTTCAAATAGCTTGGTCAACGAATCAAACATCTTCGGTGTCTTTAGGGAAGACACTTGTGGTACAATTTGATCCGTGACTGAATCAACAATGATCTTCTTGGCCTTGACCAAGTTATTCTTGAGTAAGGCTTCTAACCTCATCTCCCTCTGGAACTGGAACCTCTCTACTCATGTAGGTGTCCAATTCATTTTCTTGAGAGAGATCATATATTTCCATACTTGGAAGTTGTTAACTTCATCAAGCTTATCATCAAGCTGATGTGATAGATCACTTTGAAATGTGAACCTCAAATGAAAATGGTAAAGGATTTAGATCTTACCGATTTGAGGTGTGTGTCCTAGTTTCGGAGCTAGCTGATCTAGGGTTTGTCACAAAAACCCTAATTTTCAAAATTTGGAATCTTTCATATATGATTGGATAGACAAATAGATCTCTTCAAATGGAGCTGCCCAATGTATTCCTTTTCTGAAAATAGTGGAGGGAAGCTCCCGGACCATGAAGCCCTAGTTTTCCGATTTCTTCTACAGAAATTTCTGTTATGGTTTCTGTGATATCTCCGAACTTACTGCTCCTATGTGTCTTAAATTTTGCACTAAGGTAACCTCGCATGTCCCTGATCCAACACCATAGGTTTCATCAGAATTGGTTTCATCAATTGAGACTTATGATCATTTTCTCAAGGTGACATGTTACAGGACTATTCATAACAGCGAAGTTGTACGGCATGGCACGTGTCACTGGTTCATCTTCTGAGTCTGATATTAGGACCACCAAAATTAAAGTCCGTGTCATTTCTGGAACATCTTCAGGAATTCCATTTGGACCTCTCTAGCCCGATATATTGCAATTCTCCCCAGGTGTCGTGTTTAGGGATGAATTCTGGAAGAGGATGGAGCCCTGACTTGGAGGGATCATATCTCCCAGAATATAGCCAATCTAAGGCTTAAGTTTGGACATAGTGTACATCAGGATTTTATCTTCACCCCTACAATTTTCAGCTCCTAATCCTTCGCTAATCTCGGAATATAGTGAATGTACCAAAACTTAGGAGTTTTAGTATTTAGGGTTTTTCTAGCTTGGGGTCAAACTAGGGTTTGACTTTTTCGGAGTTTCATGCAACCAAATTTCTTGATCCATGTCTCTAAACTTCGGTTTTGATGAGGAAAACAATCCTATGCTAGGCTCACTCAAAAATTCATCTTTTGTAGAAAGCCCTAATTTCCGCATCGAAAACTAAAAAAGCTTGGAATCAAATTCCACTTCGACAGAAAGATGTGCCCTTCAATGGAGAGTTTGCCTAGCATACATTCGCTGATGGATTGTGGAGAGAGACCCAAAAGGTAAAAATCCCTAGCTTCTACAGCTGCACAATGTCTTCTTCTCAGGTTAGCTCTGATACCATGTTAGATTTTTATCATTCAAGCTAGCATTATGATCTTAGGATCTTTAACTCAGAGAATAACATGTACAGCAGTAAAACATAAGCACAACACAAGAGACAAGAGACAAAGAATTTTCCTCGGGGAAACCATAAAGGATAAAACCCCGCAACTTCCTCAGAGATAGAATCAACACCAAAAAGGTAAAACCCCAAAACAGTAAGCTGATCTCCCGACAACAGCAGTCTCTCTCTCTCTCACTAAGAGAGCTTTTCTTCTCTCACTCATGCGCCCCAATGAGTGAGTGTGTGTATGAGTATGATAAATAGAGAGGCTCTAACTCTCTATTTATATTCTTCTGTTCACTTGGAACCCACTCCAACATGTCGGCCTCACTTAACAATTACTTACTAGAGCCGACATTTCTAGGAGTGTCTAATTATCCTAGTGCCCCACCACTTGTGGGGACTTTTCCTCCTCCGACGAATAGGAGGGTAACACAATGCTAGGGACTATTTCCCCGACTTACAATGACTCACCTAGGGTCGACTTCACTAGGATAGTCTAATAATCCAAGGGCCCCATAACTGTGGAGAAAACCCCGCAACTTCCTCAAAGATAGAATGAGCACCAAAAATGTAAAACCCCAAAACAGTAAGATGATCTCCCGACAGCAGCAGTCTCTCTCTCTCACACTAAGAGAGATTTTCCTCTCTCACTCATGTGCCCCAATGAGTGAGTGTGTGTATGAGTATGATAAGTAGAGAGGCTCTCATTCTCTATTTATATTCTTCTGTTCACTTGGAATCCACTCCAACATGTCGGCCTCACTTAACAATTACTTACTAGAGCAGACATTTCTAGGAGTGTCTAATAATCCTAGTGCCCCACCACTTGTGGGGACTTTGCCTCCTCCGACCAATAGGAGGGTAACACAATGCTGGGGACTATTGCCCTGACTTACAATGACTCACCTAGGGTCGACTTCACTAGAATAGTCTAATAACCCAAGGGCCCCATAACTCTGGGGACTTTAACCCTTGACCAATAGGAGGGTTACCCACAATGACTTGACATGACTTTCTCATTATAGAAACTTCCCAGAATAAACATCGAGGTATGACATGACTCAAATACATTACAATACATCTCGGAATAAACATCGGGTTACAATACATAAGAAATACGGATGAATACATTCTGAAGTTACAAGTACATCAACGGAATTAAACGAACTAATATTCATTAAAGGGATAAAATATTAACAAGACAGTAAGAGCAGTTTCCGAAGAGACAACAAGTATAAGTAGTCAATGTAATTCTGCATAAGTAATAATGATCCCCTTTGGGTATTTTTCACTAGCCTATAATTTTTTTTTTATTTTCCATTTTTCTGGACATTACAAGCCAATCCAATCCAAGTGTAATAAACACTCGGCAGCTTCAACCTTGAATCTGTAGGAATTTGTATCGTCGAAAGTAGAATTTTGGGGTTCATAAGGCAATCAGCGTTCGCAAGATCCTAAGAGTCGTGAAAAGATAGTTTCATTGCCAGAAACGAAACTAATGAACGCAAAAGGAATTAATTCCAAGGTTGTACCTCAAAAGTCTACTTTAATAAATGATAAAAATTTATTCTGGGCAAAATCATGATGTTCCTTCCAACAAGAATACAATTCACAAAAACTAATAGTGAAAAACTAAAGGTATATAGCATTTGGTTGCTCCTGCTAAACAACATCGACAATTGACAATAACATCGACAATCTCATATTTTTACTGTGATTTTCCAACTTATGCTAAGTTAATTTTAATATTATCCGTACGATGAAGTTAATTTCAATATTTCTTTTTATAACGCAAAATAATCAATTTTATGGACTTTCGTTGTCACCATAGTTTAATCGTGCAACCTGAACCGCTAAGAAAAATAATGGAAGTATACAATTGGATTGGAACGTACAATGATATTAATTCTATCTAATTGCATCTATTGTCGCTAGAGCCTAGGATTCTTTCTGTGTCAACAAACGAGAGAATTTGCTTTTCTCTCCCGGTAGCAAACAGTAGGTGCTACAGATAGCCTCCGCACATGGAGGGAAAAAAAGCCCTCGAGCGCGCTCGAGGGCGCCCCTGAACTCAATTTTCGCGCATTTCGAGCAGACCCACCTACAGCCTGGGCTTGCCTTCAGGCACCGATGCTTTCTGATGAAATTTGACAGCTACAGTACAAAACTGACAGCTGAGGTGGGTCCTATGGCTTGGTGGCGAGAGCTCACAGGCAATTGCAGGCTCAGCGTGCTCAATCCAAGTTACCATTTTAAATTTACCCGCCCCCACCTCCGCCTCCGCTTTCCAATTGCATGTGCGCGAAGGGGAGTTTTTAGCCCAGCTGATGTCACGTAAGGACGCCCCCGGGGCGCCCTTTTTACCTCCATGTGCAGAGGCTAAGAGAAGCGCAATAAATATGACACGCGAAGGATGTGATGTAACGTGGGACTAATGCAAACTCTGTAGTGTACTAAACATCTATGAGATGGTTATTTGACTGAATTTGTTGATAAAAAGCCATGATTTGACCAATTAAATAGGAAATAAGATCTGCGTTCCCAATGCTGCGCTAAAATGCTATTCCTTACAGTGATATTGAGCCAATCATCAAAGGTGAGATAATTCCATCCAGAAATTGAACGTGACAGAGTGTACGAGACGCAATTATGCAGTACACAACTAACGTCCATGTGGTCGATCGAAGAGCCAAATCGTTAGGGCAAACAACACAACCCTCGTCATTATTTTAACATTTGTCAAGGATAGCAGCTACTCTGGACTGTGGCGAATCTGGCAATGACGGATTGATGTGATGAAAGTTGTTCGTTTTTACTTGTTTTGAAGTTTCGTATAAGCATGGATTTGCTTTTCTAAAGTATCACTCATCAGCTTCATTTCTGTTTTTCGTTAAGTTTAGTAATGGTTGAGGAAATATGACGACGTTTTAATCTCATTGGTTTCAAAAGCTTACGCTCCCAATGAATAACACAATAATTTTCCATAATTGTGAGTGATCATAGAGACATTTATCTGCACATTACATTATTATTTCACTTCACCGATAATAAAGTAACTTTGTTTGAAATGAACTTTTATAATCGTTGAAATAACGTTTCGACAATCTATGGGCGGGCAAAACCATGTCCTGTTTGGATGGACAAAACCATATAGTGTTATGACGACTTTTTCTTAGCTTTAATGTCTTATTTGGTAAACCCTAAGTTGATGTCTAATTAGCTGAATTACTTTCACACTTATTTTATTACCGGAATATAGAGGAAACGTACCTACGTTTCGACTACTTAAGTTTCTTTGGATTATGTTACCACATCGTAAGGGGCAAATGGCAACAAGAGTGTGTTTTCCTTTTTACCTTTAGATTTTTTGAAATTTTATTTTAGAGAGTAATACTATATATATATAGGAAGAAAAACAAAATTCTTAAAAATAAATAAAATGTTTTTATTAAGAAGTTTAATTTTCAATTAAAATACAATTTTTAATAAGGAAGTTTAATTTTCAATTAAAATATAACATTAGAATCATTTACCTATGTATTTTGTGTTGATTATTTAGTAACAAAACAACCTACTAACAATGACAAAGACAACTCAAATGTAACATGTGTCCACATTATGTATATGAATTACATTAAGTGATAAACTTAGAAAACAAACAAAATGTGGATCCTAGAATTGTTTGGGCAAGCTAATGTCATGCTACATGTAATGCAATATGCCAAATTTTGCAAGGTTAACATGTGTCAATGGTATAATTGAAATTTTGACACTTTATTGCCACGTATGGATTGGTTTGGATTTCTCAACTATTATTGCATGTGAACTTAGACACATGGAAATCCAAAGGCGTAAGAAATATTTCACAGAAGTGGAGTTGTCTATATATTATTAGCACAAGTTTTACGGAGAATGAGCATGTGCTAATTAAACTTGATATATTGGTGTAAGAGTCAATCACCATATAAAATTTTTCCATTCAAATTCACAACCATGGGTTTAATTTTATTCTCAATGTGTTTTCTTGGGAGAAGGTCAAAATTAGTACTTGGGTCATTCACTTTCCTTGTGTGTAAATGGATAAGAAGAAACCATTTTCAACTCTAAACTTGTTTAGAAGCTTTTTTTCCCATGATTAAAAGTAATTGTTTCAAACAATTACAAAGACTATAAGAATAATAAAATGTTACTAAAATTTAACATATATTAAATAAATCATTTTAATAAAAAAATGTGAATAGATATAATAAAATATTTTAGCAATGAGACCTATAAATTGTAATATGTAAGTATTTTACTTATACAAAGTGGGATTGGGAAATGTAGTGTACTGGACCATCGAGGGTCAATTACACCTAGATTCTAAAAGGGAAAGGGTTGATTCTAAGTAATGCATAGGATAATAAGGTTCTATAAGGCTAGGAAAGCATGCCAATAAGCGAGTATAATAAAAAAATCATCCTTTTAAATAAAATGCACGAAACAGTTGTAAATCTTTTTCCGAGTGCACATGCAATGCAAGGAAGGTGTAACATGAATGCAATGATATGTAAGTAAACCTTTGACATGTAATTTAAAAATCAACATCACATCTATTTCATCCAAACTATCAATAACTAAAATATGATTCACATAAGCTATAAGATTAGTTCCACGACACTATAGAAAATCATCTTCGTGACGCTACATAAATCAATATCAAGGTATCAAAATACATCAAATAAATCATATACATTCTCAGATATGGAGATTCCATCTATGGCCATCTAATTTTCCTAAAAAGTAGATCTAATCACTGCCACAAAACATAAACAAAATAAAATCTACTAGTTGCAATAACACATAACTAGATTTTCTCTACGAGTAAGCCAATTTAACACGACTAAACCAACCATATAACATAAGAATATAATTGAATCCACAACATAAAATAACAGAGATGAAATCATACTCCATGGGAACATACGTATCAATATACACACCAAACAATTGCCTAATAAAATACGTATCTCTCAATAGTGCAACTAGATTTAATGGGACAATATTCCACCTTGTCTTAGACAAGCCATGCTCATCAATACCTCTGCGTGACTGTTGATGTAATTGTAACTTCATCCGTATTTCTTATGTATTGTAACCCGATGTTTATTCCGGGATGTATTGTAATGTATTTGAGTCATGTCATATCCCGATGTTCCGATCGGGAAGTCTCTATAATGAGAAATTCATGTCAAGTCATTGTGGGTAACCCTCCTATTGGTCAAGGGTTAAATTCCCCACAATTGTGGGGCCCTTGGGTTATTAGACTATCCTAGTGAAGTCAACCCTAGGTGAGTCATTGTGAGTCGGGGCAATATTCCCCACCATTGTGTTACCCTCCTATTGGTCAGGGGAGGCAAAGTCCCCACAAGTGGTGGGGCACTAGGGTTATTAGACACTCCTAGAGATGTCAGCTCTAGTAAGTAATTGTTAAGTGAGGGAAAAATGTTGGAGTGCACTTCAAGTGAACGGAAGAATATAAATAGAGAGCGAGGGCCTCTTTATTTATAACTTGCAACACTCACACTCACTCATTAGGGGCGCATGAGTGAGAGGAGAAGCTCTCTCAGTGAGAGAGAGAGAGACTGCTATTGTGTGGAAATCATCTTACTGTTTTGGGGCTTTTACTGTGTTGGTTCTGATTCTATCTCAGAGGAAGTTGCGGGGTTTTCTCCTTTATGGTTTCCCCGGGGAAAACTCTTTGTGTCTCTTGTCTCTTGTGATGTGCTTATGTTTTATTGCCGTTCTTGTTATTCTCTCAGTGAAAAGATCCTAAGATCATAATGCTAGCTTGAATGATGAAAAACTAACATGGAATTAGAGCTAACTTGAGAAGAAGACATTGTGCAGCTACAGAAGCTAGGGATTCTTACTTTTTGGGTCTCTCTCCACAATCTATCAGCAAAAGTATGCTAGGATGACTCTCCATTGAAGGGTGCATCTTTTTTTCGAAGTGAAATTCGATTCCGAGCATTTTGAGTTTTCGATACGGAAATTAGGGATTTCTACAGGAGAGGAATTTTTGAGTGAGACCAGCATAGGATTTTTCTCCTCATCAAAACTGAAGTTTAGAGACCTGGATCAAGAAATTTGGTTTGGTGAAACTTCAGGAAAGTCAAACCCTAGTTTGACCCCGAGCAAGGAAAACCCTAAATACTAGAATTGCTACATTTTGGTACATTCGCTATATTCCGATATTGGTGATGTCTCAAAAGCTAAAAATTTTAGGAGCCGAAGATAAAATAATGATTCATACTTTGTCCAAAAATCAGCCTCATATTCCCTATAGTTTGGGCGATATGAGCCCTCTAAGTTAGGGTTCTAGCCTCTTCCATAATTCATCCCTAAAAACGACACCTGGGGAGAATTGCAATATCTTGGGATACAGAGGTCCAAATGGAATTCTTGAAGATTTTCCAAAAAGGGCATGGAATTTAATTTTGGTGGTCAGAATATCAGACTCAGAAGATGAACCAGTGACAGGTGGAATTTCGTACAACTTCACTGTTCAGAACAGTCCTGTAATAGGTCACCTTAGGAAAAGGATCATAAATCCACAACGGTGAAGCCAATTATGATGAAACCTATGTTGTTGGATCAGGGACATGTGAGGTTACGTTAGTACCAAATTTTAGACATAGAGAAGTAGTAATTTTGGAGATATCACAGAAACAGTAAAATGCCTTTTTGCGGAAGAAATTGGAAAATTAGGGCTTCCTGTTCCGGGAGCTTCCCTCCACTGTTTTCAGAAAAGGAGTACATTGGACAGATCCATTTGAAGAGATATATATTCCTATCCAATCAAATATGAAATATTTCAATTTTTGAAAATTAGGGTTTCTGTGACAAACCCTAGATCAACGAGCTCCGGAACGAGGACGGACACCTCAAATCGGTAATATCTAATCCTTTGCGATTTTCATTTGAGGTTGTCATTTCAAAGTGATCTATCACTTCAGCTTGATGATAAGCTTGGTGAAGTTGACAACTTCCAAGCATAGAAGTATTTTATCTCTCTAAAGAAAATGGATTGGACACCTACATGAGTATAGAGGTTCCAGTTTCAAAGGGAGATGAGGCTAGAAGCATTACTCAAGAAGAATTTGGTCAAGGCCAAGAAGATCATTGTTGATTCAGTCACAAATCAACTTGTACTACAAGTGTCTTCCTAAATACACCTATGATGTTTGATTCCTTGACCAAGCTATTTGAAGGGAAGAACAAAAATTAGAATACGACCTTAAGAAACCAGTTGAAGAATGTGAAGATCCAGAATGCAGAGACCATGCGGTCATAAGAGTCCCTCAAATCAAAGAACAACTTGAAGCAGAAGTGAACAATGTAGAAGTGGTGATGGCCACCTTGAATGGCCTCCCAGGATCATGGGATTCATTCATTCAAGGAATGTGTACCAGAAGGAAGTGGTTACTTTCAGCAGACTCTGAGAAGAAGAAGAAGATTGAATCATAAGAAGAGTAGAGAAGATAGAAGAAACTGAAGATCAAGCTCTCATCATCCAAAGAAGATCCCTCAAGCGATGAGGAATATGAAGAACTCAACTCTTGAAGCACCTCTTATCCTCCTTAGCATTTGGATAAGAAACAATGCTATTATGAATGAAGAAGACGATGAAGTTGAAGGATCAAGAAGGAGTCTACACATGAAACAAATAAAGATAAGTATTCAATTGTCATTTCATGATATTGTTTTGTTATGCATTTGTTTATATTCAGTTAATGTATTATGCATGATAGAATGTTTTCATTAATGATAGTATACTACTAATATGCATATGACGGGTAAGTAGCTCATGGTGTGATACAACTCTCCATTGCTACTTATCTTGAATGAAACCTCTTTGCTGACATATTGGATTAGTGCACAATCTCAATGTTGTCCTGGTAGAGATGCAAGGCATCTAGAAAGTTTCAGTGAGATATGGATGAATGTTGTATTTGCTAAAGTAGTTGCATGATCATATATTTATGCATAATAACTTGCCAGTATAAATATTCCTTATGAAATGTTTCTAACCATACAAATGCATTTGAATTATAGGAAAGACCGCATACATAATCGCCTACAAGCAAAGAAGAATGAAGACTTGTTCTGAAGAACAAGTGACGACAGTTCAAGATGAAGAATAATATGATGAATGCAGCGACATCATTGATGCAGAATATTCCAACTATGAAGAAGTAACCAAGAAGACCAGTTCAAGAAGAATGATGTCTAGGATGCATTATCGAGACTTGAAGAGAAGTTCGTAGTTCCATCATGCAGTAGATGGAAACATCATGGGATACAAAGCAAGATTCGTAGCATGAGGCTTCTCACGAAAAGAAAACATAAACTAAGAAGAGATATTTGCAGTCACTGGAAGTGAAGTCAGATGACATGCATAATCATTTGTGCAAATGAAAGAAGTCCTTGTATGAGTTCAGAAGACACCCATGGGATAACACATACATGATAAGCTTGATGAAGATCTTAACCTTTGCTACAAGGTTGAAGATGCAAGTCTATACACTAGATGGTCACATAGAATATTAGTTGCATAGGAAGCTACTTGTCACTCTGGTACAAAATGTTTCAGTGCATAGAGTACGGAAGACAGAGGGAGTATGATGCTTCGCTTCAGAGGGAGTGACTGCAGAAGATCTAAGGTTCGACATGGTACAACAAGATGGACAGATTATTGATGACTATAGGATTTACTGAGAGTAAAGTGTTGGACGGATTAAAGTAACTGAGAGGGGGGGGGGTGAATCAGTTATATACCAAAGTGCATCTTTTTAAAAGATGTTTCAGATTTATTATGGACATATGTTTAAACCATTCAACATATAGCAGCAAATTAAATAACAGTCAACATTCAAGCACATCAACGAACACAAGACACAATGTTTTCATGAGGAAACAATAAATACTCTTCTTCTTAAGAATGAAAGGTAAGCTCCAAATCCTCTTTACATTCTTGTATTTTTCCTGAGCTTCAACCCAGACGAGGCTGCTACCTTTGGAAGCTCCAACTTCCAATTATACAAGCACCAACTTGTTTCTATTTTCTGGCAACAACCAGAAGGATGCTACAACACCCCAGAGAACTCTTTTGAATTATAGAATGAATCAAACCCTTACAACCCCTTACTGTCTATGACTTGGCTTAATAAATCAACATTTACATTCCGATTCTGAATTAGACAATATTGCAGATATTCACAACAGATGTTATAATTCTATCTCTGTACATTTTTCTCTATTTATCATCAAGACTAAGCACATACAGAACTCACCGAGACTGTCACTGTATCATTCTTATATTATTTTTCGTCTGGACTCTTCATACTCTGCAAATATCATCGTATCCAGCTCTTCAATCCTTTTTTGCAATGTGCTCAATCTCTTATATTTGAAATTACCTTACTGAATAGCTCATATTTTCTCATCTACTTGCTACAATATATATATATATACATATTCCAGTTGATTCCCATTCTCTCCGTTCATTACAGAAACGGTTACAGACTCTTCATTTTCCATCTAATTGCAAATGACAAACAATTAATCGGTCTCGAATGATGATTTGTACAAATATCATAGACTATTCACATTCCACGAATATCATAGACTCTCAAAAGCCTCTAACTGACAAAAAATTTAAGTCCTTCGAATGCCTAGTTTGCCTGACTCTCTGCATTCCACGAATAGTCATTCTCTGCTCTACAAGGCCATGTCACGCCACTTCTTGCCAATGCCATGCCACACTAGGGTTTTAAATGTTTAAATCAAAGGTTTATCTGCTTATCCTCCTGCTATTGCAAAAAGATAATCGGCTTTAGTCTTGATATTCTTTTCCGATGCATTTGCCTTAGTCAGCTGAATGTTTGGTTTCATGTCGAAACATTTTGCTCTTTCAATCTCTGTCGTTGCAGCTCCATAATGGCTGACCATCAGGCTCATAACATTTTCGACACCGATAGACCTACCACGGAGCTCGTAGTCTTCCGTCTTCCGCCGTTGCGGCTCCCGAACGCCTTTATACCTCCGCCATTGCGGCTCCTGTTCCGCTCCAACGTTGCGGAAGGGGATGTCCTTCCGACTTCCGATGTTTTAAAGCTCGGGCGTTACAGCTCCCATTCCAATTTTCACTCTGACGTTGCGGCTGCAAATGAGACTATTCTTCCACTCACCGATATTTTTGTTTACTGCGTTGTCGTCGATCCTTGTGTTGTGGGATTCCGCCATTTTGGATGAGAAAGTTACTATCCTTCCGGCATTGTGTATGAAACCAATCATTATCCTTCCGGCTTCCGCCGTTGTGGCTACAGAAAGCTTTATCTTTTCCAGTCATCCATTCGTTTTAAACCTGCCATTGCGGATTGATTTATTCTTCACGGCTCCACCGTTGCGGCTCCCAAAGTGGTTAAGCCTCTAAACTGTAAATCCTTCCAACTTTCGATTGAGAGTTTTCCTGCCCTCTGGTCACCTGTTCGTAACCTCTTTCTCTTCCGCTGTTGCAGATAGATAATTAGTTTTGGCTTCGTTATTTTTCTCTGACACATTGGCTTAATCAGCTGATTTGTTGCTTTCGAATCGGATCATATTATTCTTTCGTTTTCCGCCGTTGTGAATTGACTTATTCTTTATGACTCTGCCGTTGCGGCTCCTGATTCCACTATCATGCCGACGATTAGCCTTGTAAAGCTCCGATGTGGAGTTCTCGACGGGTAGCTCTGATGTGGGAAAATCTGTACGTGGATGTCTTCGATGTGGGAAAATCTGTATGTTCTAATTTATGTAAGTATTGGAGCTCCTTGTTCCCATTGCTGCTGTTTGTGCTTTACTATACAAATATTCATGTATAATATGCTGTATAATATACCTGTGCTGCAATGTTTGACAGAATGACAACATCTTGGCCAACAAACTCCCCCTTTGACATGATGGCAAACTTTGAAAACTTTCTCCCCCTTTTGACATCCATGGCAAAGACTAGAAATGCTGCTTCCCCTGTGATCATGAATCCCCTTGTCACTGTTTCAATCTATACAGAATGTGTCCAAAAAACAAGAAAGCAGAAGCTGTAACTATATGCCAACAAGAAATCAGAGCCATAAAGAGCTTAGAAACCTGTAATGTGAATGAGAATATATTCATAGTGGACAAACCCCCAGCTGAGCTCGAAGCATTTCAAACTGATATTTGGGCAATGGCTTAGTGAAAATATCAGTAATCTGGTCTTTTGTTCCAACATATTCAAGCTTAATAACTTTGGACAGCACGTGCTCTCTTAGAAAATGATATTTTATGCGTATGTGTTTAGTCTTTGAATGCATCACCGGGTTCTTTGAAATGCTTATTGCACTTGTATTATCACAGAAAATGGGAATGGGATCATCATTCTGTATGTGCATATCCTTCAACATCTGCTTCATCCAAATAATTTGTTTGCAACATCCTGCTGCTGCTATATACTCTGCTTCAGCTGTAGATAATGAAACAGATGATTGTTTCTTACTGGACCAGCTTACCAAACAACCTCCAAGAAAAAAGGCAGAACCACTGGTACTTTTCCTGTCATCAACACATCCAACCCAGTCAGAATCATTAAATGCATATAATTCCAGAGAGTTATCTTTTGGATACCATAAGCCATGATTTGTTGTTCCTTTTAAGTATCTGAAAATCCTCTTTACAGCCAACAAGTGACCATTCTTAGGTGAATCCTGAAATCTTCCAACCTGACAAACAACATGCATAATGTCTGGTCTAGTTGCTGTAGCATAGAGTAGACTTCCAATTATAGATCTGTACATAGTCTGGTCTACATCTCCATAGTCATCATCGTTACTGAGTTTACATCCAGTGACCATAGGTGTATCGACTGGCTTACAGTCCTCCATTTTGAATTTATTTAACATTTCATTAATGTATTTAGTTTGAGAGATAGAGATACCTCTGTCACATTGATTGATTTGTAATCCAAGAAAGAACTTCATTTCTTCTAGCATAGACATTTCGAATTCCTGCTGCATTTCAAATTACTGATGACTCTAGGCTTTACTGAGAGTAAAGTGGATTCCAACCTTTGCCTCAAGGTTGAAGGTGAAAGACTAGTGATGCTCCTGTTATGTGTCAATGCACTATTTTCTAGGCATGGAGGTGTGGACAAGGGAAGTATGCAGTAGAGATCCTGAATAGGTTTAGGATGATGGACTGCATGACCACACCTATGGCATTGAACATGAAGCTATTAAGTGATGCTTCATCAGAGACGGTTAATGCTATGATGTGTCGTCAGATGATTGGGTCCTTGATGTACCTGATGAACACAAGACCAGATATGTGCTTTGCTATGGACACCTTGAGCCATTTCTTGACAAATCTGAGACATGTTCACTTGATTGCTGCAAAGCATATTCTGAGGTACCTAAGGGGTACAGTTGATTAGGGGCTAAAGTACGACGCAAATCAAAAGATTAACCTGGAGGGTTATGTTGATTCATATTGGGCAGGCAGTGCCATCGATAGGAAGAGCACTTTAGGATGTTGCTTCAATATGGGATGAGGTGTGATCTCTTGGTTTAGCAGGAAGAAATCCATTGTGGCACTAAGTATAGCTGAAATAGAGTATTTCATAGCTTGTTCAGCTAGTTGTGAGGCAGTATGGCTGTGAAATATACTATGTGATATATTTGATCTCTAGATGGATGCTACTTGTATACATTGTGACAATTAGAGTTGCGTGAAGTTGTCAGAGAATCCAGTGTTCCATGAAAATTCAAAGCATATCGAGATCAAGTATCACTATATCAGGGATATGGTGCAGAGGGGAGCAGTGAAGCTCCAATATGTTGCGACAGAGGAACAAATAGCTGATGTATTGATGAAGCCATTGGCTAGGCTGAAGTTCAAGTACTTCAGGGAGAAGCTTGGTGTTCTCCAGATTGAGATTTCCTCCAAGAGAAAGTGATGAGACCCATATCCATTCTGACATGGTAAGAGGGTTGGTTCCTTCCATGGTCAGATGTAAGGGTTGAGCCATTCTGTCATGGTGAGAAGATTGGTTCCTTCCATGTCAGATATGAGTGCTAAGATCCATAGCCATTCTGACATGGTGAGAGGATTGGTTCCTTCCATGGTCAGATGTAAGGGTTGGGCCATTTTGTCATGGTGATAGGGTTGCTCCCTTCCATGTCAGATATGAGTGCTAGCCATTCTATCAAGTAGGACAGATGTAAGGGAAATTGCCATTCTATGAATGGAGGCACCTAGTCAGTTACTAGGAATACTCAGTGTAAAAACTGAGTAGCCATTCTGATGTGATAGAGGGATGTGTTCCCACTTGATCAAATGTAAGGGATGAACCATTCTATCATGGATAAAGGATTAAGTTCCTTCCATGTTAGATGTGAGTGTTGGCCATTCTGACGAGCAGGTTGGATGTAAGGGCAACTGCCATTCTCTAGGAGAATGGAGGTGCCTAGTTAGTTACCAGGTAGCTCAGTCGAGGAGGAGTGGGGGCCATTCTGATATGACTGTAGGATTGGTTACTACAAGATCAGATATGAGTGCAAGCCCTTCCATCATTGTGAGCAGGATGTGTTCCCGCTTGGATGGATGTAAGGTGCAGAGCCATTCTTCGCATCATGTGTTGATCAGATGTAAGTGCTGTGCCATTCTTCGCATCATGTATTGATCAGATGTAAGTGCAGTTCCATTCTTCGTATCATGTGTTGATCAGATGTAAGTTTAGTATCTATATTCACATCATGTGTTGATCAGAAAGAGATGTTGAGCCATTCTTCGCATCATGTGTTGATCAGATGTAAGTGCTAGCCCTTTCAGATGAGTAGGTCAGATGTGAGTGCTGGGCATACCGTTTTTATGAGTAGGTCAGATGTAAGTGCTGGGCATTCCTTTCTGATGAGTAGGTCAGATGTAAGTGTAGTATCTATCTTCGTATCATGTGTTGATCAGATAGAAATGATGAGCCATTCTTCGTATCATGTGTTAATCAGATATAAGTGATGGAAAAGACCTACATGGAGGGTAGGCCTACAACCAGCATGAAAAAGGGTTGGCTCTGTAGAACTTCCTGTGACGAGAAGAATCATGAGATAGCACTAGTGATGATCCAGATCTAGTAATGATGATCCACCAGTGATGATCCAGATTGAGTGATGATTTAGATCAAGTGAGGATCCAGATCTAGTGAAGATGATCCAACAGTGATGATCCAGATTGAGTAATGATCCAGATCCAGTGATGATGATCTAGATCGAGTGATGATCTAGATTCAGTGATGATCCAGATCGAGTGATGATCCAGATCTAGTGATGATGATCCAGATCCAGTGATGATCCAGATCCAGTGATGATGATCCAGATCGAGTGATGATCTAGATACAGATGAAGATGACTTGAAAATGAAGATGAATTACAGATAAATATGACTTGAAGATGAAGATGACTTTGAAGATGACGAAGACCTGTTGATGACCCAGATGATACAGAGAAAAAGACTTGTGCTAATAAATTGTGTCGAGAGAATACCTTCCTAGTTAAGAGGGAGTGTTGATGTAATTGTAACTTCGGAATGTATTCATCTGTATTTCTTATGTATTGTAACCCGATGTTTATTTCGGGATGTATTGTAATGTATTTGAGTCATGTCATACCCTGATGTTCTGATCGGTAAGTTTCTATAATGAGAAAGTCATGGCAAGTCATTGTGGGTAACCCTCCTATTAGTCAAGGGTTAAAGTCCCCACAATTGTGGGGCCCTTGGGTTCTTAGACTATCCTAATGAATTTGACCCTAGGTGAGTTATTGTAATTCTGGGCAATAGTCCCCACCATTATTTTACCCTCCTATTGGTCGGAGGAGGCAAAGTCCCCACAAGTGGTGGGGCACTAGGGTTATTAGACACTCCTAGAGATGTCGACTCTAGTAAGTAATTGTTAATTGAGGCCGACATGTTGGAGTGCACTTCAAGTGAATGGACGAATATAAATAGAGAGTGAGAGCCTCTCTATTTATCACTTGCAACACTCACACTCACTCATTAGGGGCGCATGAGTGAGAGGAGAAGCTCTCTTAGTGAGAGAGAGAGAGATTGCTACTGTGTGGAGATCATCTTACTGTTTTGGGGTTTTTACTTTTTTGGTTCTGATTCTATCTCAGAGGAAATTGCGGAGTTTTCTCCTTTATGGTTTCCCCGAGGAAAAATATTTGTGTCTCTTGTCTCTTGTGATGTGCTTATGTTTTATTGTTGTGCTTGTTATTCTCTCAGTGAAAAGATCCTAAGATCATAATGCTAGCTTGAATGATGAAAAAATAACAGTGACAGTCACCTCTGATAAGGAACTCTTAAAATCAGATCTTGATAAGTAATACTCATGCCACAAATGGAGGAATCAAACACAATCCCTCACCACTAACATTCCGTCCATCAACACTACTTGATACAATGGGATTGCCTTCACCAAACAAGTCCCTCAAGAGATCATTATCCACCTTTAGGATTCACGTGACCATATCGAAGACAATTAATGTTATTTTACGTTCTTCTATGTTCAATAGAAAATCTAACCAATCTCAACAATAGAATATATTAGTGTTCACTAACCCTCACATGTCTACAATTTCCCTTGCAAAACTAAAAGGGTGTAACAACTATAAATGTAATAGACAATTGGAATCCATTCATAAGCATTGTAATTAATGAGTGGGAAACTAAGAAAATCTAGCATGAATGACTCAATAGTAATTCTAATGCATTCAAACCAATTCAAATCCTCCCTAAGTGACTAACTCAAGTTTACTGAGAAGTAACTCGAATTCACTAAGGGATTATGTAGTTCACTGGATAACCATGTAAGTTCTCATGAGAGAAACTCAAATCAACATAGAATAACTCAAATTCACTCGTAAAACACTCATCATAACTAGAGAGCATTTGATTCCACATGAGAGCAACTGGAATCCACCAAAATTGACTTGAATTTACCCAAAAGTCACTTTAACTAACTAGAGACAGCTCAAATTCACCAAGATTAATTCAAATTCCACTAAAATCACTCACATTCACTAGAGACAACTTGAATACACCAAGGCTAACTCAAATTCCCTAAAACCACTGCAATAGACTAACGACAACTTGAATTGACCCAAATTTACTCTAAGTAATTGAAGACAACTCGAATTGACCCAAAATTGCTATAACTAATTGAAAACAACCGGAATTTTGACCCAAAAACACTCTAACTAACTGGGGACAACTATAATTCACCTAAATTTAATCCATTTAAATGGATTTTACTCGAATTAGTGTGGGGTTGAAAAAAATTAAGTGCATGGTTGACAAAAATAGTAAAATGAGGCGCATAATACATGACAGATGATAATGGGTTCCACTAGCGCCAATTTTGGTGTAATAGAGTCTCCATAGTAAAAAAATTAAAATTAGGAATTAAAGAACAATGTTAGGGAGAGCAACAACTCCTAACCCCAACATTGTGACATGTGGAATCCATGGTTCCCCATTCTCGTTAATTTTCCATGTTGATCTAGTTATTGTTGTAATAATGAAATAATAATAATAATGTCCACATACCAATATCCATGCACCTAGTGCCACAAAAATAATAATTAACCACATCACATATGTTCGAGGCTTAACTTTGGGGAATTATATTCTCTCCCCCTTAAAACAATGCATTGTCTTAGATGGTTATTTATTACACACATAAAATTCAATTCTGAAAAGATGAGGGTACTCTTCCTTCGTAACATCCTCCAACTCCAAACTAGCATCATCAGGTCTGTGGACGATAATGGGTCCACTGGACCTTTACCTACTTGATCTCTCGATTACAGAGGATCTTGATTTTACTGCCGAATACATAGACTAGTTGTACCAGAAAATTCCCTTCTGGGTCCACCTAAATCACATTCCAATCGATCAATCACATGATTAGTCATGAGTTACATATGATTTTAAACAAGATATGAAAAATACTACAATCAATCAATCACATTGAATCGCATTCTAATCAATGACATGATTAGCATCATGTATATACTTTTTCAACAAAGGATACATGGAAAACATTATGCGCTTTAATACAAGAAGGTAATGCAAGCTCATATGCAATGGGTCCTATCCTACAAAGGATCTCAAATGGGCCACATAATCTAGCATCTAGTTTGGAGTAGTTTCACATGTTCAAAGAGCTCCTTTTGGGTCTGAATTTCAAGAAGACATAATCTAGTACATCAAACTACATTTCAATCTTGTTCTTATATGCATAACTATGTATGTCCTAATATTCTTTTAAATTCTATCTCATATGAACCATTTCATCTTGCATGTCATTCAAAAGTTAAGGTCTAATGATTGTTCTATGCATTGGGTTGTCACAATTCATAGGAATATTGCACTTTCTGCCATACAATGCCTAAAAAGGACTCATCTATAGAGATGAATAGTTTTCATTATTATAGGCAAACTCTACTAAGTGCAAAAAATCATCCCACTTGGATTGGCATTCCATCACTTACATTCTCAACATATCCTCAATCACCCGATTTATTGTTTGTGACCATCTGTCTCCGAATATAGAGTTGTACTCATGTTCAAACTCATATCAAAACTATTAAACAAGCCTAAGTACCATTTAAGTCAAATATTATAATGATAAATCCTTAAATTAAGGACCTATATATTTATTTGGGAAAAAATGACAAAAGTTTACAATTTACATTTAACTCTTGTAACACATAATTCAATAGTAACTTAGAGATCAACGAAATAATAATTAGATATCCATTATTTTTTATTAAATGTATCCATGTCATGTTTCATAAAGTAATTCCCACGATTAATGATTACAAACGATTATCATAATGGTGGACTTAAATGTCAACTAAATCAAGTGTAATCAAATATCAATATCATATTTCATAAAGTAATGGTAAAGATTAATGATTACAAATGAATTTTATAATAGTGAACTTAAATACCAACAAAATCAAGTGTAATCAAGTTTTATAAAGAAAATGCATTCAAGAATGTTTTATAATATAACGACGATTACGAGCTCCTCGTAGTCCTTTAGTTTAGTTGAGGAATAATTTGATTCTAAAATGGAAGAAAAAATTGAGGTAATTTTATAATTTGTTTTTGAAAATAATGCTTATTTTTTAAGAATTATTTTATATTATTTTTAAAAATTATAACTCTTTTATTTATTGATTTTTTTATTATAGTATATATATTGAAATTTTTTATTACAACATATATTTGTGTTTGAAATGTTAGATGTGTATTTAATATATAATTTTAATTATTTAATCTAAAAAATATTAATTATATTTATAGGTGTTTTTATTTGAGATTTTGAGCTCGACAATTAATGTTTTTTTCTAGATTGAATGAGTATGAGACAAATATATTGTTGTGATTGATTTTATGGCGCTTCTTACAAATTCAAATGAATAATTACTAGCACACCCACATAGTTTGTGGGTGGATCAAGTGGATATGGATCAAATGGTTAAGAGAGAGTTATGGAATGGAAGACAGTTTGCAAATTTTTTCTTTATTCCTCATATTCCTCTAGTTAAACTAGTTCAAGTGTGAGTTATCCATACCTATGTCCATGTTATCACCCCTATTCTTCATGTTATCTATTTATCAACTATCAATTATTTTGTTATTCTTTTCTTCCATGAATTGTTGGTTATCCATTCATTAGGCATGACTTATCCATGCATTGCTACCAATTATCCATTCATGGGCTAGCTACCAATTATACTTTAAAGTCTTATTTTTTTTATAATTGTTTATTTCAAATTTTAAACGACTTCCATAAAATCAATATCCACACGCTTTGTATATAAAAAATCATAGGCCCTAGTCCACCCCAAATCTCAAATCAAAATATCTATCGTTGTAATTAAATAAAGTTAACAAAAACTTATGAGAGATCATTCATTTAACAAAAATAAGACAAGAACAAGTAACACTTAACTTGGAACCTATTTCTATTTACCAACAGCAAATTAAATAAAGTTAAATAAGTATCAAAATACCATAAATTATAAGTATATGGAATATAATCAAATCAACTATAAATTAGCTCAATGTATAAATTATTATAAATTAAAAAAAAAGTATAAAGGAGTATTATTATAATTTATTAATATAAAAAGTAATAAAAACAAACAAATAAATGTTTACTAAATTTATTAATAATTTAACTAATCAATACTAAATAATTTAGTAAATTATATTATATTAAAACTAATTTGCATTTTAATTCTATTAAAAATCATTTTATAATGCTCATTGACTTGATAAGAATCATTTTACAACTTAGTAAGGAGAGATGTGTAAGATGTGTAACAACTTACACATATACTTTTGAAAAGAAATATTATAAGAAAATAACATGTAGTAAAATTAGTTTTTATAAAGGTAGATATATATATACTTCCTCAACTTTTATACTAAAAAAAGGTTTTAAGTTTTAAGCTAGAAAATTTGAATCTATCTAAGCATATATAAATATGCAGTATTGAAATAATATAACAACTTAATAATAAAAAATAATATTGCATTTTTTTTAGAATTTGAATCCATCTCACCATATATAATCACCATATATAAATATGCGAGTATTGAAATAATATCACAAATTAATAATAAAAAATTACACTCTGCATTTTCAATTGCATTACCTCTATATGCCACTCTTTGAAAACCTAATCCCCGTGTAATGATAATAAATAATAAATAATACTTCATGATGAAGGCTAAGGCAACGTCATATTGTACAAATTCGCCAATTAACCAACTCTTAGTCCTCCCACCATTAAATCATTTAAATGCATATGTGATGCCAAGTGAAACAAGTGATGCGTGGCAGCGGATACATGCTGATTGATAGGTATCTCGCTACATTTCCATTTTGCTATAGAGATTGTGGTTATGGGGAAGAGTAGTTGGAACTGACATGTCTGAATCGAAGAAGAAGGCTTTGCATCAAAGTTGACAATTGTAAATACTAGCTTTGTTCAAACTCCATGTGAGATAAAGCTTTTCTAAAAATCTGCACAAATAAATGAGGTTGCATGGACTATAATCAGTAATGCTTCGATGCATATGCTACAGTTCGATGTTGGAGCTATATTTGTTTGTTGGAGCTATCTTTGTTATTGATAGTGTAATCTTCAGCACATTTTTCCATTGCACTATCAAACAATTATAAACCATTAACCTTGATCTTGCATGGATTACAAGCAGCAATGCTTCGGTGCATGTGTGACATTTGGATGTTAGAGCTATGTGATATATTTGTTATTGATAGTTTAATATTTGGCACATTGTTCCAAAGCACTATGAAACCATTATAAACCATTAACCTTAGGCACGCTTTAATCTTCCAGTTTATATGGTAGATGCAAGACCATAGTATGATTGGGCATTTGACAGAAAATGAAGTCAGAAGAATAGTTAACTATTGCTTGGGATCTATATAGCTTTAATCTACAAGGTTATATGGTATACTTAGGATTTATAAGTGGAAGTGCTCGTTTGTTATTGTGCTCGTTCAAATTGATAAGTGGAAGTGTTGGTTTGTTATTTTTCTCGTTGAACTAGCAGAATATAAATGTTGGTTTGTTATTTGAGTGCAAAAAACAACATAAAAACAACATAATGACTAACCAACTTGCATTCTTTGTTGTATATTGCAAAGAGTTCTAATTTGAATTGATAAACAAATAGCATATGTATAGGCTTTGGAACATATTCTCGGCTATGAGAAATCAAATTTGCAAAGGAACGTAGTGACTTACATAGTATCATTGCATGATGAGGACATGTTGTTGTTGCTACCGTGTAGGTGTTCCAGAGAGCTAGATGTATAGAAAATAGTTATTCATTAAATTATAAAAATAGCTATTCTTTAAATTATAATTAATTTTATATTGTTTATTTTGCAGTAGTCCATTAACATATTAGTGACTGATAGTCCTTGTCCTCTATTATCCGATGTGTCTCTTAGACTCGCTAGCTCATGCCGATATGATGAGGAATGTTCTCTCAGTTCTCATTTTCTGCAGGCAAGAAAATGCCATGTTTTGCAGTGCAATTCCTTTGTTCACAGGCCAATATTCTTGTTTTCCTCACAAATATGTGACCCAGAGTCATGGAAATGTTGATGGAGATAATATGTCATTGGGACAGAAGCATTTTCGATTATATTCCACAGTTTTTACCCTAAGTTCAGTACGTATAAACCTACACTTTATATCTTGGAAGAGCTCAGACCAAATTATAGCTAACCTTAATTTCGTGACTCTTACATTCATCCAACATTGTGAATTTTCTTTACCTCATTACAATACCAATTGTTATAACCTAAACATTTTTCTAAATAATTTCTTTCATCCTTTTCCATGTCTATCTCTCTCTTAACAATAGATAATCTATGGAGTGTGAAAAGTAGTTTACGAACTTGAATTGCCCTATTTTAGAAAAATTTAAGGTATTCAACATCGATTTCAAGCAAAGTTGTACAACTTTGAAGTATTTTAACATTTTGGATACAATAGTTTACATCTCATGTTTCATATTCTTGTTTATGTCTTATTGCAAAGTTTGAGATTCCGACACTATAACCAGGATTAAAGGATTAAAGTAATCAAAGTGTCGGGAAATAAGATCATTTGCAATATTCATTGTTATGGTCATTCATCCCTCTTTACCAATTATATTTGCATGCAATAGTTCCACCTTAAGCGTTGCATTTTAAGATTGAGTAGGACCATATAAGCTAAGAACATATCCTTTAAAGACTTTGCACCTCTTCCTAAGCATAGCTAGAAGATAGAAGTTGGCAGTGTTGTTAACTACCTAGTTCTTAAAAAAATAGCAATGAAAACAATCCATTAGCATCAGAACATAGCATG
Source organism: Pseudotsuga menziesii (assembly GCA_001517045.1). NCBI lineage: Eukaryota > Viridiplantae > Streptophyta > Pinopsida > Pinales > Pinaceae > Pseudotsuga > Pseudotsuga menziesii. Next base: position 8,772 of record LPNX010976922.1, on the reverse strand, counting down.
TTTTTGAACTACATCATGCAAGTTATTGTTGATTTTTCTAGCTCTACAAATGACCTAGGAGTTGTAAAAGGATACACAACGTTAGGGGAATACAAAGGCCATCAAGTAAATGCGGCAAATGTGTTGAGTAATCAATAAGCAATCAATAAGCAGAGGTAATTCAATAAGCTACTATTGAATACTGTGCATGGGTCCATTGTAAAGAATATCACCTTTATGCAGATTGATCTATACATGTATTGACATTTTCAATTACACATTGCTAATATAATTGAATATTGGAGCAAGAAAAAATTCTATGCAAAATGAATTGTTTTCTTTTGCATACTCTATGTGACACCTTATACAATGAAAATAAACTCACCAGAATCGAGTACATGTTCACTCTCACATTATGTTAATCTTGTGGGGAAATATATCCATTTCATTAGCGAACTTAGTAGCTGAACATGCCAACTCTCTAATGAAGTGTCATTTTGATAAAGAGCTTAATATTGGAACAAAATAGTCAAAATGAACATTGCATTATACAAATGCAGGTGATTATGTCATAATATCTAAATAAAAATTATTAAATAAAAAATAAGAAGAAGAAGAAAAAATGAATTTAATTTACTAGAATATGAATAATTCCTATTATAGTAACAAAATCTGTAGTAACTCAAAATATTATATTTTCTCAATAATTTACAAATTTATTTAATTATAATAAGAAAATTAACAAAATTAAAAATATATAAAAATAATTCATTTCAAAATTATATATTAATATAATTTTTTATCTACAAAGGTTATAACTCCTTCTAACTAGTCTAACTAGTCTAACAAAGATTGCAAAACTAAATACTAAATCATTAGTCTAACATAGCTTGGAAAACTAAATATTAAATCATTACTAAGGAACTTGAATTGTCTCTTGATGAAGGTTATGCAATTTTTAAAGAAGAGCATGATTCCTCTACATTGGAACCCATCTATGACAAAGGTTTCACACTTTATAAGGATCTACATGATACTACCCATATGGATCCTTCGCATGACGAAACTTCTACACTTTTTGATCATTTGGGTGAGTTAGTTCATTCTCCTACATCCTACAATTCCATGTTTCGCAGCATTAGTCTCAGTGAAGTATGGGTGAAAAGGTTCTTTTTTATGATGCCACATGAGGAGTATGGAACTCCTAAATTTAATTTTTATGATGACATAGTTGGAGCACATTATTATTCACATTTGTAGCAGCATCATTTGTTACTTTATGATGATGCGCATTTGCATTGATGCACCTATGATATGCATTTGAGTCACTTGAAGGCTCATGGTTTTTCTTGCTCAACACTTGGTTCATTTGATGTTGGAGGAACTTCATAAAACACTAGGATTAATAGAATTATTATTGGAGAACATTTTTGTTTCTAGCCACATACTTTGTTATAACTTTGTGATTCTCTCATTCATGGATGTATGGGTGAGACTTCTTTGAGTCATTTGAAGTCTCCTTGTTTTTTTTGCTCATTATTTGGTTCAGATCTTAGTGGAGATTCTTCATTCACTTCTTGGATGAAAGAATACATGGATGAATATTTTGATGCATATCACATCCTTTTGAAGTGGCATTATAGGACATGGGATCCTCACCTATGTCTTTGGATCATATTTGATTGGTCACTTGAAGCTTGTTTGCACTTGGCAAATGGTGGTCTACTTACTTGGAGGTATAATTAGTTTCATGATTTTTTGATGAGGCACTTCCTTGATGTACACTTTTTTATGTTGTTATGTACTTTGATGATATATATTATGTACTCATGATGTTTGGAAGAATGCATACAAGAAAATGGGATCCTGGAATTCTCTTTCCTAATGCTATGGGTTGGAGAGCACTCTTAATTTTTGGATTGCAATACAAGCAATGGGACCCTAGGATATTTTTTGTCCCATTGATTTAAATTTTTTTGGGAAACAAACAATATGAGAGATGGGATCCCCACTTAATAAATTGATTTTAATCAGAGTAGTGCAGCAGTATGTTGGGCTAAATGGGCAGACCCCGGTTTCACCTTTAACTTTGCACCAACAAAAGACCCACAGTGTTGGCCCTTTCGGCAGCAGCCTGCGAACAGGCTACAGTCTCACCCGAAACAGCTATGGGGTGCTGCAGAATCAAATTTATGCAAGCAGAAGAGAGAATCTTACTGTACCTTTAGTTTTTAACTATTAACAATCACTTAACAGAATGCTTGTAATATCAATTATGCAGCTTCGCGTTTAGATAAATAAACAGTTACTTGCACAACCCTTATCTGGGAATTCACAGCGAAGCTAGTTATTAACAGCTTTCTTACTTTAGCAGTTATTTACTTAACAGTGCATAAAATATAATAACAAATCACACAAATGAACCACAACACCATATGTCACGTGGTTCACCCCCAATGTATGGGTTACGTCCATAGAACTGTGCTTTATTTAACTCTTTACAACTAAAACGATAGTTCTGATCTGCGCACTCAGCTGCAGATCCCTTCAGTCATCAAATCCGCGCACACAGTAGCAAGCCTCTACGCACACAGCTGCAGATCTTCCTTTTCACCCACAAAACACCTCTGCGCACACAGCTGCAGAGGTCATCCCACACACAGCTGGGACTTAACCTTCTTACAAAAACCCTTATACAATCTCTTATCTTCGCATTACAATGGCTTCATAAGATAATCATTCAAGACCTAACCCTACTTCTTTACATAAGTGCCTATTTATATAGCGCACTATTACAAAACCATGGATTTACACCATGGGCGCCCAAAACCCTAACCCTAGATTTAACCCAAGGGTTAATTACAAAAAGGGGGTTCGACCCACCCGCGACACCCCTAAGACTATTTTAGGCTGTAACTCCGCTTACACTTCCTCAAGAACCACGGAGTTACCCAAACTAAGGACCTTTAGGGTCGGAGCCCCAACACCGTAAGCATGGTGGTTGCTCCCTCAAATATTCATGGAGTCTCAAAGACTCATGAGTGTTTTTTGGCAAGAATTTTTCAGATAGGTGGGCACTCAGTTGACTCCAAGTACAAGCTACCATCCCCAAACTGATGGAAAAATAGAGAGGGTGAATAAATGGTTGGAAGGGTACCTTCAAAACTATGTTGGAGAACAACAAAAAACTTGGAAAAAATGGCTACACTTGGGTGAGTTTTGCTACAACACCATCTTTCACATGTCAATAGGGATGTCTCCTTTCAGATAATTATATGGTTATGATACACTTAAATTTTCTAATATGATATTTGGTGATAGTAGAGCTCCAAAATCTAAATATTGGGTGGAAGAAAGCCAAGAAATTTTAAATCTTTTAAAAGACAATTTGCAGGTTGCCCAAAATCATCAAAAACAATATGCAGATAAACGTAGAGAGGAAAGGACCTTTAAGGTTGATGATTTAGTGTATTCGATGTTAAATCCCTACAAACAAACATCTCTCAAAAGGAATGGAGTAGAAAATCTAAAGCCAAGATACTATGGGCCCTACAAGGTAATCCAGAAGATTAGAGAAGTAGCATATGAGTTGGAACTTCCAGAAGAGAGTAAAATTGATAATGTATTTCATGTTTCTTGTCTCAAGAAAGATATTGGTCAGAAAATTGTGAATTCAGATACACTCCCTCCTTTGGATGATGAAGGACAACTCACACTTATTCCGGAAAGGGTTTTGAAGACATCGAAGATAAGATTGAGGAGCAGAACAATCAAAGAATAATTGGTGCAATGGAAGGATCTACCAAGTGAATATGCCACATGGGAAGAGGAGAATATTTTGTAGCATCCAAATCTAAAATTTCTTGAGAGAAATCAATATTGGGTGGGCAGGATTGTAATGTCCCCATTCAAATAATTTCATAGCAGGAAAATTCCATCAATCCTACTAGTTCCCTAGGTTGGGTGGAAACATTGGGAAGTTAATAAGCGAGCTAATAAATGGTGTTTAGACATTAGAAGGAATAGATATTTATTTAATGGAGTTAATTAAATGAATTCAAGTGCAAAATGAAATGGCTATGGATAATGGAGACACAAGGAGACACTGGGGCCCACTCAAGCTAGAATTCCTATGTTAAATGTCATCCTCCTCTTGCAATATCGAATCTATGGGAAGCGTAATGTTTCTGGATGGATTATAAGGTTAATATACTTATCCATATAGTTCATAGGTATAATTTGGGATGAATTGTAACTTACATGGGGAGAGGAAGATCCAAATGGGAGTTTCATAGACACTTGGCTAGATTCCCCTTGCATTTATGACATCTATGGCACCAATGGTGGAGATTCTATGACAGTTATGACACAAGTCAGATACGAAGGCTTAAATATGACTTATTTGACATTTAAGGCATGGATATAGCATCTTATAGGGATCTCATGGGAGTTGGAGAAGGCCAAGAGGATCCTACTCGAATTTGGGAGAAGAGGGGAGGTGAAGAGAGAGGCCACATGGCATAGCATGAGTAGCCACACCAATTTGACTTGGGTTTGGTTTATGGATGGATTGGAACCTTAGAAGACCAATAATGTTTATACAATGCAGGGATTAGCCATGAGAAGGACCTTTCTGATCATTTGTGAAAAATTTTATTGTGAAGAGAGAAAGCTAGTGGATGACTAGTTCATGCCTTAGCCAATTTTGAGGGTGAAAGATTCCCATCCTAGTTGGTGTTGGGAAAAACAATAAGGTATTTAAAGGAGCTTCAATGGATTCATAAGTTATAGGTGAAATATACAGAAGCTTGTAGACATATCAATTTCATCTTGGTTTTCCTTTCATCTCAAGTTTTCTCACCATATTTCAGCTCTATGGAGTGAGGCACACTTGGTGAGCTATTCATCTCTTTCAGGGAGATTCTATTTCTCTAGTATTTTTTATTCTAATGTAAATTATCTGATATTTAAGTTCATAAATATTTCAGGTCGAATTTCTAAGAAATATCATGTATTATTTCTCAATAATAAAGAAACTGTGCCATTTCCCCACTACCTTGTTCTAAACTCTTGTAATCTTGATGAATTCGAATGTATGTATAAAATATTGATGATTTATGAATGAATGGACTGTAATTAAAGTATATTATGGGTTTCAGGTTCAGTAACTGATAATTTGTGGCCATTGGGTCGAATTTCATAGCAATTGGAGCAAACTACACCTCATTTCCCCAAGGGTCCAAAACTAGTTTTTATATTTGATTGAAAGAAGTGATAACAACCATGGGAGGTCGATCGGTTATGAATATGAGTCTCTAATAATGTCTTATACACATCCCCTACTTAAATTTAATAATTTGAGTGGGTTTCTGCACATTTGAGAAGCCATTTCTACCACTTACCTCGGGGGGGAATATTTGAGCCCAAAATTGCCAGTAAAATCATCTATCTTGTTCAAAATTTAGTACTGAATTGCAGAAGTGATTGGAGGCCCATAATACATTCCTGAACATAATAGTTAAGTTATTATATCATTCATACACCTTTTCTGGATATTTTGGAGCAATTGGGCTGCTTTGGGGACCAAGACACTAAAACTAGTTAATGCCAAAATTGGGAAAAAAGAGAAAAAATTGGTCATTTAATAAAATTACAAAAAAGGGAAATTACACCAATTTGGGCTTAGAGTTTTTTCTACCACGTTTCATGCATGCATACTAGTTTTGGCTTTGAAGTACCACGTTACATGCATCCACCTCCACAATCAAGGGAATGATACTTGTCACCTTTTTATCCTTCAATCGAGAAAAAATAATATGAAATGAACATTTGTCTATGATTTTTTATATTAAATTTTATTGTCGGATCAATCATGAATTAAGGGGAAAAAAATCACTTGAACATTAGGTAACTTTAGAAGAGTTAAAGTTATTGTGTATTGCGTAAAGATGGCGGACAAGGTTATCTGTAAATTCGAACATGTTTTCCCCAAGTTCAAGATTGTAGCAATGTATATATATTGAAATCCTTGTGGTATCAACAGATCAACTTAATATTTAAGAAAATCTACAATTTTAGTGTTAGCATGGAGATGAGGAGGCACCCCATGCCAATGACAAAATTAATGCCACAAGGTGACGTGCTGCTGGAAATGCTTTTCTTATCCAATTTCACATGGTGGAAACTCTTTCCCAAAAATAACTACTAGAACAATGCGTCACAATATCCTAAGGAGGAAGCCTAGTGGTTACAAAGGGGAAGCAGCCTAAAAAGAAATATGTTTTATTGGCATCATAGGAAACCCCCTTCATTTCTCTCTTCTGAGAAGTAAACTCATGGGACACATAAGAAAGTATTGTGCTTGGTGCTGATCCCATTACTTGGGGTATCTCCATGGAATAAATTCACACCCAAAGCCTTGTGAGCTTTAAAAAAAGAAGCTTCAAAGCGGTTGAAACCAAAGTAGCAACGAAGAGGGTGATGAAGGTAGCATAATCAACCCAAACCACGCCATTCCTTTCTCTATAAGGTGATCAACATTTTGAGAACATTACGAACGGGATATCATGAATCATACATTAATGGTATGGATTCAAGATAGGTTGTATGGATTCAAGTGGAGTTAAATTATATGAAATTTTCTAGAATTTTTTTTTTTTATGNTACGAACGGGATATCATGAATCATACATTAATGGTATGGATTCAAGATAGGTTGTATGGATTCAAGTGGAGTTAAATTATATGAAATTTTCTAGAATTTTTTTTTTTATGTGGTGATTATGATAGGAGAGAAACAAAAGAGGAGGAGAAAGAGGCTCCGTCAAAGAGAAACAATTATTCTTATTGTTGGAATGGAGCATGTGTGAAGGGAAAGGAAATGTAAAAGTGAGAGAGGGGTGTAAAAATATATAGCATACAAGAAAGGAATTTGAGTACACTAGGCTCATGGACCCGTATGCCCCGAATGACCCATATTAGGGCAATGATCACTAGGTACTTTCCTTAAAGATCTACATGTATTCATTTGATAAAGTTAAGAATGGGTGTAATATAAAAGGATTTCTAATTGATGCTATGTATCCTCTAGTTCTTTAACGGAGTTTTAATTGATTCTCGACATCCTCTAGCTCTTTAAAATTAGTTATACCTGAATAATTCAAGCTCGTCCTCCATACTCAAAGCGATTTGAGCATAGCAATGGGTTTCTGCTTTTTCTATTGTATCTTGTTTTAGTTATGTTTTTTTCTTGGTGATTTGCAATGTTATGTAAAAGAAAATTCATCCAACTAGAAATCGCATGTCCTTCATTGTTTTTCAATACAATCCAACTACTTTTTAAATTTGTATATTCTAAGTTAGAATTAATTTTTATGGTTCTAGAAGCATTCTTGTAATTATTAATTATTATGTATAAGTTGTATAGAGATAGTGTTTTACAGAATCTATATTATTATATTTATAATTCCTTAAAAAGATAAGTATATCACACTTTCAATGTAAGTGCATCGTTACAGAAGTTTAGTATTGTTCCTACATCTCTCATAAAAAACACTATGCTATGTGTATATAAAATAAGGTATTGTCAGCTATGAAAAGCAACACGTATGAAAAACAACAATCACAGACTTTGAATCAAGACAAAGTACCTTAAACTGCAAGAGCAAATATTTCCAATCTACACACCAGTAATACACCAGCAATAGCAATACTGTAATACACAACAATTGTAATACACCAACAATAGAAACACTGTAATATTTGATAACTACTAAGGAAAATGAATATGCAACCATGTTATGTACCTATCTTGAGAATCGTATACTAAGATAAGTAATAACCTAACCTTCTATCTAGTGATTGAGGTCGCTATACCAGAAAGATGAACCACTAAATAGTATACTTACGTCAATGTTCTGATATCTAAAGGCCACATGGGTTCTACTTGAGTGCCTTTATCTTTTGTAGTCCATGCAATTCAAGTTCTGAGATTGAGAATAGCCAGTTTTTTTCTCTATTTTGTCCCTATCCCTATCCCAACTCGATTTATGATCTAATCGGAAACATCCAGATTTGCTAATCCTACCATAAATTTTTCTAGACTCCACATTTCACTCATTGTGCCCAAATTGTATCTACTAAAAGTAGCAACAATTCTTGTCTTTAAAGAATTGGTCCTGTTCGTAATTTCATTGAAAGTGGTGAGAGGCTGACAGTAGTTAGCGGTGAACATCCATCTAAATCCATCAACTGCACATGGCTTTGAAGATTGGTGCATCAGGTGCATCAACTGCAGGTGGCCATGCCGTGAAGATCTCTACGTCAGCTTTAGATGCTAGCGGTGGCCATCAAGATTACGAAAAAAAGTATTAGCATGAAGAAATGATTTTTATCCATTGTGGAGAAGTTTTTTATCCTTTCAATGTGACAACTACATGTAAGATTTCAGTTGCATATGAATGCATTAAAAAATTCTCCCTCCTAAGAAACCTGTCATTGAATGCATTAACAAATGTCATTGAATCCAATAGAATATTAGATAAATCAATTTTTAATAATTGAAATAAATAGGAAATTGGAATGTTTAATGTAAAACATTTGAAAACTACAAAAATTGTGTAGTCAAAAGAGGAACTAATTGCTAGTCAACGCAAATCGAATACTATATACTTATACCAGTGCCTTCGGTAGGTATAATAAGGTCTCAGCACATAAAATACAACATAAATATGGATGTAAATAAAGTATAGGTACACAATTATTACGAAATAAGACACTGCATCTTTCCTTCAAT
>LPNX010976902.1:231775-254845 GCA_001517045.1 Pseudotsuga menziesii | reverse complement strand
GATCTCCAATATTATCTTCCATCAAGGAAACCTTTTGGACATTTTCAATGGGATCACTTGGTATGTGTTGCTCAGTGGATTTTTCTAGAGGGATTTCTGTAAAGGTATCAGCATTGCAGCACACTTGAGAATACATCAAATCTTCAATGTCTTCATCTATGGTGACATGAGGAGAGTCTTCAACAATGTGTTCCATCATGGGCTCCTCCTAGAGCTCTTCAATATGATCATCTTGGATTTTCCCTTCCTGAGAATCTTGCTGTGTATTGGGAGATACCTCATTTTCTTTAAGAAGAAGCTTGATTGCTTCATATCTTAAATAATTTTTAGGATGCTTTTTGATGGGAGTATCATGGACTTCCTCTTTACTTAAGTGTTCAAGAAGTGATTCCAAGTCTTCAATACTTTGTATCATGGAAAAAGGTCCATTATATGCTTCTGTGTGATATTCTGTACCAGATAGGTAGAAGGTACAGATCTTTTCAAAGAACTTTTTTAAACCATTCATACTACCCCTACCATCATGCCACTGCTCTAAAAACATCCAAAGGAAGCTTGGAAAAGAAGTTATACATTTATCAGGAAGGCCTTGATAGAACCAATAACCAGCCTCACCCCGAAAAGTACTAGCAAACATTTCCATCATATGGTCTTCATAGAGAATATTGAAGTCAGCAATCAACTGAAGGAAATATTTGACATGCCAGATAGTCGAGTCACCATCATCTCCATGAAATGGTGGAAGCCATTTATTTGCATCCCCCAAACTATCACAATAGTTAGGAAAACCAGGGATGTTTGAGAAATCGATAGGTTGAAATGCTGAGGCTAACTAGGCACCATATTTCTCCCTTAATTTATCCAAAATGATATCCATTTGAAAACCTTGTACTGACAAGGTGGAGCTGTCAAGTGATGAACTTTAAAGGTTTTAACATGTTGTATTGGCTCATCTACACACAACAAAACTTCACAAGTTTATGAGAAAACAGGGTTTTATCCCTTCAATGGAGTCGCCATGTGAAACAAAAAAATAAGCATTTATAAATCTTTTCACAAAAATTATTCTTTGCTTTTATTTGTAAAAATAAAATTGGAAAAAAATCAGTGGAGTCGCCAGATGAAAATTAAAGATCTACTCTAAGCATTCATCAAACAAAGAAAAAACAAAAAAAAGGAAGAAAACAAAAGTCGTACTCGGGAATAAAAATATTTATCCCCGGCAACGGCGCCAAAAAGTGTTGCCGCCTTTTCACACACCTGGATCACGTGGCATAAATCTTCAAGCCACTCGGTGTGTCCTTGGGGGCAAGTCTCGAGTCAATCCTGTCACCTTGTTCTTGACTCCTCCGTTTAGGCTCAACTCCTAACGAAGCCAAGGGGGGTAGACCCTATTAAGTTACTAAGGATGATTTCTTAGTGTAATGATGTTGCACTGAATCAGTTATTTAGGAGTTTGAATATTTTAACTATAAACAATCAAGATGACAAGATACGAAGATACACACGGAAGGACAAAGTTGATACACAATATATATATGAAGCAGGAAAAGACCAGTGCCTTAAAAATGGAGTCAAAAGAGATCAGTGTGCTTGCCTGTGTTTGGAATAAATGTTTTGCGATTGCATCTTGGTATGTTTTAAGTTAAAATTGGAGTATGAGTTGTTTAAATTAGGCTTAAGGGGGACTCCAGATATACCCGAGAGTACTTGGAGTATGTCCAAAACAAAGCCTATAAGGCTACCCGCAAGGAATATGTGGGTTGAAATGGAGTCTCTGGGGCTGTGTTTGTAACGCACCCATTACGGTGTGACAGATATCGGTGCCCCGAGGTCACTTTTCAGTAGGTTCCCACTTCCTTTGGGTATTTTGCCACCGTAAAGGTTTGATCGAGGTGTTGGATTTTCACCTGATGGTTTGTTAATTGGGGAAGGCGAGTCCTAATTATGCTAGTCACCCAAGTGCTTTTGATACAGCTTGACTGATCAGACGAACCGTAGCCAAGTGCAGAGCATACACACTGGAGTCTTGTAAATTTTAATAAGTTTTAAAAGATGTGTTCTTGCTTAAAAGAAAAGCCTCCAAGAACCTCTTTCGATCCAAGTGGATCTCAATCGGGGAATCAAGGAGGGGTTAATTTTAAAATGCTGATAAACAAAAGATGAGAAAATAACACAACTACACAAATGCGGTTTTCTGATTAATCCTACCACGAATCTCTTTCCCCTTGCGGGTCACTCGGGAAATCGTGGGGTAAGTATTATGATTACTTTTGAAAATAAGATATGGAATATGGAATTAACAAAAAGATCAAATATAATACCCTATCAATCAGATAAATTCTAGTAAAAGGAAATAAGCAAAAAAAATGAAAAAGGCACCGACGTGAATCCCCCCAGGGGGGATGGGGAAAGGGCTCGAAAGAGCCTATTCGAAGGATGATTTTATTACAGAGGTTAAAATATCAAAGCACTGATAAAACAGAGCTTTCTTGGTCCTTATACAGGCTGAAACCAAGATATTACAGTTCATGCAAAACAATTACAAATTATGTGACAAAAGAGAGCCCCCTGGGGGGATTTGACCGCTCCAAAAGCCACTTTGGACAGCAGATTATTTTCTTCTATGTTATACCTGCTAAATGACAGCAAGTGAATTATAATAAAAAATGCCCCAAATCACTTTAAGAGTGCCTTTGGTTCAGCCTACTTTATCTCAAAAAATTGATGAAATTAAACTAGTTAAACCGACGAAAAGGGAACCAAGGAAAGCAAGATTTCCTTGGGATCTTGGCCTGCTGTTTGTGCAGCCAATTAACAGCACTGATATTGCAGAATATTGAAATTATTGAACGGCAAAAGAAACTACCTTAACAGCAAGCTATGAATATTTCAATAAACTACTTGCGAAACTAAGGCAATTTTAGCTAGATCTCTTGAATTTGAACTTTAAGTGCACAATGAAACTAAGATCTAGAAAATTGAAGGGATATTGATAATTAGATCTATGTATGCTTTTCTTTATGAGATATATCATATTTAAAAAGAAACCTTAAAGTAACCAGCTTGAGGAAAGTTTAATAATTTTTAAAGGAGGAAGAGAGAGAAAGAGTGTTGGTTTCCTTGAAGATCCACAGTAGAGCTTTCAGGTGGAATGCCGAAGGACTATGCCTTTGAAATGTTTTGAATATAATGAAGAAGCAAACTAGATCAGCATCCTCTCCAAAGTGTGAACCTGCAACTCAGCTGAAATCAAAGATCTTGCCAAGAAACTTGTGAGATCCGATTAGTACATACAAAGAGATTCAAGATAACATGCATATAAGCTTATAGGACATGATAAATCTAGAAATCTAAACATGCATCAAAGGAGAGTGACAACCAATAAACTTATTGAACAACACCTTTCCTATCAAGATTGTAATAAGCTAATTACGAATCTTAACCACAGATCTACAAAAAAATAGCAAAAAATGACCACAGATACAGATTACCTCAGTAAAAAAATGGCAACAATAATCCACACATGTAATGGCACCACATCGTATTGCCTCCAAATATTTTCTTTATTTCAAATGAGAATTACAACAATACAATAGCAGCAGCACCTCAATCCCAGTTCTAACTAGCTTGGAAGAGGAGGCTGTGCCTTGATTTATACAATTTGCAGGCCATCTAGCCCAGGGGGGGCGCAATTCCTCATGGAATCAAGTGAAATCCTCTGATGGATAGTTCATCAATGCAGAACTGAGGCTGAACTGAGCCTACTTGTCAACCAGGGGCCTGATTTGGCTGACACATCAACCCATACACTGACACATCGGCCCAAACACTGAAGAATCCACCAAAAATATTCCAATTGAGCCAAAAACGTGTTGAGGAGAGAGGGAGGGCGAAATTTCCCATAAATACCACTGTAGATCAACTTTGGATCTGATTTGATCCCCTCCTTCAGTCAAGGATTTGTCAGATCCAGTCAATCTACTCCAGATCTGATTGATTTCAATCAAATCCGTTGAGAATCCATTGATTTATTTGATTTTGGATTTGCTCCATTATTCATCAATTTATTAATTAAAATAATCAATAATTGATTTTTGGGGCTTTCTGACCTGAGTGATGGAAGATCACTCAAAACTTAGGAAATAGCGGGTCCATGGGTTTACATGGTGCTCTTAGCTTTAAAATGAGCACCTACATGACTGAAACTGATTATTTGGCCCACTTTTATTATAGACTCAATTTTTCCAATTAAACTATTAAAAAATAGCCTAACTTTTGGAAAAATTAAAATTTAATAAAAAACACTAAAAAAACTGAAAAATTGAAAAACCCCTAGGGGGACTTAGACATGTTCATATGACTCAAAAATGATGTCTAGCATTCTTACACATTGACACATAGACTCTAATAACCTCAATAGGCACAAATGCCAAGCTTACCACCCCAACTTTGGAGGTATGGAGTGAAAAACTCAGAAATTATCAGTCGTTTACTCAATAACCAATAATAACCAAGGGAAAAAACACCCTGGGCTGATCGGATTGAAAAATGAAGTCTAAGAGACCGAGTCTTTTACAGAAACTATCATGCTAGAACATTTATTACAATTCCCTCATGGGGTATGAACATGTGATATAGTACAACAAGCACTTCCCAGAAGTCCTTCCATAGGTCCTCTGAAGTCCGAACAAGTTAGCCCTGTCCGGTTCACTGGGCTCACTTGATAAAAACCACTAAGTAAAACTTAGGTGGTAACAAGACCTGAGAAAGGAAAATCTCTTTTTAGTTAAAAACATGGTAAAAATATCTGCAATCTAGTCCTTTGTTGGATAGTAGTGTAGTGTGATGGTTCTGTCATGCACCAGTTCCCGAATGTAGTGCATGTGAACCTCTATGTGCTTTGTCCTCTAGTTTTGAACGTGATCACTGGAAATCTTGATTGTACTCTGGTTGTCACAATAAATATCTACTATAGGTGAAGTATGAATCCCAAACTCTCGTTCTGATATTGGGACCTCATTCTTCTTTTGTCATCTAGATCCCCAGCACCATCTCCGGTTGCTTCTATGAATTTCTTGCCCATTTAGGCTCCTAGAATAAGGTAGATGCTAGATATGAATCTAGATCCCTTTGAGTTGTAAGTTCAATGTATAAATGAAAGTGGGATGATTCCTCTTCCTCTTCTGAATCAGAAATGTCAGTATTTAAAACTGAAATTGTAATAGGAAGTGAAGGAATGTTTATATCTTCATCAGCTTCGAATGGAAGTTGTGATGATGCTGGAACTGAGAATGGCATGAAGTGAGAGAAATAGTATGCCTTGGAGGCATGATCATCAATCCCTTTTACTACAATCTACCCAATTGAGATATTGGTGATTTCTACTGAGTCAGGTCCAAACAATACTTGCTTTGGTGAGCCAGTATGGGTCATCTGATAAACAAATAATAGATTAGCTGCAAGTGAGGGAACATGTTAGATTTTTAACATTTAACCTATATGATCTTTGGATCTTATCTGAGAGAATAAAAAGCATAGCAATCAATCACAAGAGACAATGGACACAAATATTTTCCTTGGGGAAACCATAAAGGAGAAAACCCCTTAACTTCCTCAGAGATAGAATCAGCACCAAAAGTAAAACCCAAAGACAGTAAGATGATCTACCAATAGTAGTAGTCTCTCTCTTTCTTGTCCCATCTCCTTCTCTCTCTCTCAGTTATGTGTTGCAACGGAGTGTGAGTGAATGTGTATGAATGTGTGTTAAATAGAGAGGGTCCCTCTCTATTTATACTAATTCCTGACTTGACAATAACTCACTAGGACTGACTTCTCTAGGATATTCTAATAACCCTAGGGCCCGACAACTGTGGAGACTTTAACCCTTGATTAATAAGGAGGGTTATACTTTATGACATTACATGACTTATTTACATTATTGAATCTCTCGATTGGAACATCGAGGCATGACATGACTCAATTACATTACAGATGCTTCCCGGGATAAACATCGAGGCACAATACATAAGATATATAAGTGAATACATTCTGAAGTTACAAATACATCAACACTCCATCTTAGTTAGGAAGGTATTCTCTCGACACAATTTATTAGCACAAGTATTCTTCTCTATATCATCTGGATCATCATCAAGTCATATTCATCTTCAAGTCATCTTCATCAAGTCTGGATCATGACTTGATCTAGAGCATCACTAGATCATCATCAAGTCTGGATCATCACTTGATCTGTAGCATCACTGGATCATCACCAAGTCTGGATCATCACTTGAACTAGAGCATCACTAGATCATCACTTGATCTAGATCGTCATTGGATCATCATCAAGTCTGGATCATCACCTAATCTGGATCGTCACAAGATCATCATCAAGTCTGGATCATCACTTGATCTAGATCGTCACTAGATCATCATTAAGTGAGGATCATCACTTAATCTGGATTGTCACTACTGGATCATCACTGGGGCTATCTCAATTCTACTCGTCACAAGAAGTTCTAAAGAGCTAGCCCTTTTTCATGTTGGTTGTAGGCCTAGCCTTCATGTAGGTCTTCATTGTCTTCAACACTTATATTGAACCATGGAATGACCCATGTCATAAAGTCCTGCCCAGCACTTGCATCTGACCATGGGAGGAACACATCCAAGAACCATGTCAAAAAGGCATGCCCAACACTCACATCTAACCATGGGAGGAACACATCCAAAACCCATGTCAAAAAGGCCCAACACTCACATCCGAGCTCATATTGTAAGAAAGGATCTGCACTTACATCTGACTTACTCATGTCAGAAAGTCTCTACACTTACATCTGACCTCATCTTGTCAGAAAGGATCTGAACTTACATTCGACCTCATCATGTCTGAAAGGTGTTGCACTTACATCTGACCTTCTCATGTTAGAAACTCTCTGCACTTACATCCGATCATGTGGGAACACATCCCTCAATCACATCAGAATGGCTTTGCACTGATCATGTGAGAACACATCCCACAATCACATCAGAATATCTATGCACTGATAATGTGGTAACACAACCCACAATCACATCAGAGCATCTCTGCACTTATATCTAATCATGTGGGAACATATCCCTCAATCACATCAGAATGGCTCTACACTGATCATGGGGGAACACATCCAATAATCACATCATAATATCTCTGCACTGATCATGTGGTAATACAATACACAATCACATTAGAGCATCTATGCACTTACATCTGACCATGTGAAGCTTAGCTTTCCACCATGTCAGCCAACGGACACATCAATTTCCTTTGGATGGAACCTCAATCTGGAGAACACCAAGTTTCTCCCTAAAGTACTATTGGAGAAAATATTAAATAATTTATAACATATATATCCAACAATTTAATTGTCAACCCAGAGAGAGCGTAAACTTGTGAGTTACATGCAAAGTATATGTACGGGTAGAGTGTTGCTAAACTTAATCTACAATTGGAATTGAATCTAAGTTATGAAAACAGGAAATTGTATGGAAATAAATATAATTCCAGAAAACATGAAATTGCATAAATTAACTTGATAAAGAAAGACTGAATTTGTTTAAAATAAAATGGTATAAAGCAATTGGGAATAGCTTGTGAGCTCACATAAAATCAATACTGAAAATGCATAAGAAAGAAATAACTAAAATTCTATACTAACCACTCACAAGAAAGAAATTGTTGGAAATCTATATTAACATAAGAGAATTAAAGGAGGTGCATTAAGCATGATCTCCATTATATAACACTCAACATCTATTCTATTACTAACTCTGAACTATTCTCTACTTCTAAACCACTAGAGAGGCCTCCAACCAAAATGAGGAGAGAGCCCTCCTATTTATACATGAATTGAAGATAACTAATCATAATTACAAATCCACTATTCTTTCAACTTATCCCTCAAAATCGTCAACAAATATACTACTCATCCCTCAAAATTCTCCAACAAATATTGGATGAGATATTCTCTCCACATCTCCATGATCTTCTCCTTGAAGTTAGCTCACATCTAGAAGATGAAATTCGAATCTGAGGCTAGGTGGTCGCTTTTGAGCTTGTTAAGTTCTTCAAATACACCTGTAAGCATCACCAAACTCATCCAACTTTAAAGTATAATGAAAATATATTATTTTTCTCAATAATTAACCACAAATTCACTCAAAATACTAAAAAATAAATGATTTGGAAAACGGTAATATAAGCCCATACTTATTATGAAAGTGGTGAATATTAATGGTTTTATGGAAGGATAAGATAGGAATAAGATGACAAATGGTATAGGAAAGATTAATCAAATGTGGTCTTTGATTCTTGTGGTAACAACATTCATTTCTTTTACTTGTATTTTTGTTGTAATACATAATATTTTAAAAGTATTCATGCATTAGAAATGATGAACCATCAATGTATATTAGAAATCATTTTCTTCATATTATGAATCATGCCAATATATATATAGCATAGTTCGGGAAAGACATGTTGATCAAGGGTAAATGAGATGATGAATATGTAAAATGGCAATGAATAGTTCCATGCCCATCTTAAGATGTATTAGGTTTATGAAAAGGAGAAAGGAATATAGTGAGGGAATTTTCCAAATTCATTCATTTTATAGAATTCAAGGAATTACATGATTAAATATTAGAAGAAGAAAACATACCTCCACTTACCCAAAAAGTTGATGAACGTGTGCAAAAGAAAAGTGGTTGTTCCTGATGCTGGATCATAGAATGTGAAGTGAAGGATCTGAACTGCTGCTTAGTTGAATGAAGTAAAATGTGAGAGCTCAAAGTAGAACTGTGGTACTCTAATATGGCTGGAATATGTTGCTGTAAAACTGTTGATGATGTCGTGAAAAGAATATAGTAATCATCCGCTACAAAACTCAAAGGTACAATTCTCACCATGCAAATAAATGTGTCGATGTCGAACATGGAAAGAAGTCATTGGATTATCGACCATTGATGAATGCCGTTAACCAATGCGAGGCAATATCACCATTGATGTCAATGAGTGCCAAGGTACCTAAGTACATCGTGCAAAGTGAGAATAAATGAGTTGATGTTGAGCCACTTGTAAGATCTAACGATCAAGGGACATTGATGTATTCCCATGATTATCAGTGAGAGAACTTTCCATTAAGGTATGCAAGCCTAAAGGTACTTGAAAATCAACTCTCGTCTCTATCCCAGATAATGTGCTAAATTCGATGGGGAAAGACTTGTTAAAAGGTGGGCCTTAAGGAATCCCACACCAGTCAACACAAGTTGTACATAATGAGTGGTAATACTATAGATGAAAGATGTGAAGGTCAAAAATAGTTTTTATGGCAAGGATAGCAAAGCAATGTAGTCCTGGAAATGAGGCTGAATGGTTTTATTCACAAGGAAAAAGATAAACTGAAAATGAGGAAAAATGTGTGTGACTAAGAAAGGAAGGCATGCAGGAAGTCATGATGTATAAGGCAGAAAAAGTAGACTCTAACACGAATGAGGAATAAGCTTGGAATGAAAAATGGTAAGTAGTCATGACATGGTGTAATTGGTTTCTGAAAGGCTTCTTTTTGGCAGCAAATGTCATGACATACAGAAGGGAAAACTCAACTCCTTCGAGCTTCCAATGGAACATTTTTTTTTTCTTCTGAAAATCTTCTGCAGTTCTAGAAATCAATTCTACATGTCATTTGTTCATCTGTAAGTTTGTAAAAAGGTTAGTATTTATCTGCAACAAACTTGTTAGAGGATTGAAAATTTATGAAATTATGTTCTTAACAAAATTTAAAGAGAATAAAATAAAATGCTCTTATACCTGAAAGTAGCAATGCTTCTTGTCAAAGCATGTTTCTGAGTAGCTTGCAAAACCAAGTTAGCGCAATAATCATAAAATTGAAACTACCTGAATATCTGCATTCACAACTCCCTGATACTCTGCTTCTAATAAAGAAAGTGGAAGGGCTGCTTGCTTCTTGCTGGACCAACAAATCGGCCCATATCCAATCATGAATACAAAACCCGAGGTGGATTTTTGATCATTTCCATATCCTGCTGAGTCTGACTCTGTAAATCCTGTGAGATCCAGCTGTGCTCCAACAACCTAGTGGATCCCATAATCAATAGTACCCTGCACATAGTACAGGATCCTCTTTGTTGCCTTCCAGTGCAGCTCATGTGGCTCCTGCATATATCTAGAAGCAACACTCACAACACAGGATATTCCTGGTCTCGAATGAGTGAGATATATAAGGCTTCCAATGAGTTTTCTATAGAGAGTGTTGTCCACCAAAACTGTGGAACCACCTTCTTCAAGCCTAATGCCTGATAAGAAAGGGTTAGGGGCTGCCCTGTAATCTTCCATGTGGATCCTCTTAAGCATGTCTAATGAATACCTGGACTGTGAGATCATGATTCCCGAAGTCTTTTGACTTACTTCGAGACCAATGAACTGTCTTAATAGTACTAAGTAAACCATAGCGAATGCTTTATTAAGTGCAGACTTGATGCTGCTCAATCTAGCAGCAAAGCTACTAGTAATGAGCAAGTCATCCACATATAATACAACTAGAAGAAAGAAACCCTCATTCTTCTTCATGTAGACATTGCAATTAGATTTTCACATTTCAAACTTTTGAGAGATGAGGAAAGCATCCATCTTAGAGTATCATTCCCTTAGGGCTTTTTTGAGTCCACACAGTAATTTCCTCAGTCAGGAAACTAAGGAAAGATCATCAATAAACCCCTCAGTTTGTTTCATATAGATGACCTCCTCCAAATCACCATGGAGGAAGGCACTCTTCACATCCACGTGGTGTACTTCCCATCTCTTGGAAGCAAAAATGGCCAATACCATCCTGACAAAGTCCATTATAGCTACATGAGTGAACGTTTCATTGTATTCCAAGCCTTGGAACTAAGAATACCCTTTTTCAACCAACCAAGCCTTGTACTTGGTTTTGGTCCCATCAACAGCTATTTTGGTTTTGTAGATCCATTTGCACTATACTAGATTCCTTCTGGGAGGTAAGGGGACAATTTCCCAAGTCTGGTTGTCATGTAGAGAATCAAACTCCTCATCCATGGCTACCTACCATCTAGGATAATGGAAAGCCTCTCTGAAGGATTGAGGATATGACCTAAGCATCATAAAACACCTCTCAGTAAGAAGAGGATCTATGTGAGACAATGCTACACTCTTGTTCTGATATTGGGACCTCATTCCTCTTTTGTCATCTAGATCCCCAGCACCATCTTCGGTTGCTTCTATGAATTTCTTTCCCATTTAGGCTCCTAGAATGAGGTAGATGCTGGATCTGAATCTAGATCCCTTTGAGTTGTAAGTTCAATGTATAAATGAAAGTGGGATGATTCCTCTTCCTCTTCTGAATCAGAAATGTCAGTATTTAAAACTGAAATTGTAATAGGAAGTGAAGGAATGTTTATATCTTCATCAGCTTCGAATGGAAGTTGTGATGATGCTGGAACTGAGAATGGCATGAAGTGAGAGAAATAGTATGCCTTGGAGGCATGATCATCAATCCCTTTTACTACAATCTACCCAATTGAGATATTGGTGATTGCTACTAAGTCAGGTCCAAACAATACTTGATTTGGTGAGCCAGTATGGGTCATCTAATAAACAGATAACAGATTAGCTGCAAGTGAGGGCACATGTTATATTTTTAACATTTAACCTATATGATATTTGGATCTTATCTGAGAGAATAAAAAGCATAGCAATCAATCACAAGAGACAACGGACACAAATATTTTCCTTGGGGAAACCATAAAGGAGAAAACCCCTTAACTTCCTCAGAGATAGAATCAGCACCAAAAGTAAAACCCAAAGACAGTAAGATGATCTACCGATAGTAGTAGTCTCTCTCTTTCTTGTCCTGTCTCCTTCTCTCTCTCTCAGTTATGTGTTGCAGCGGAGTGTGAGTGAATGTGTATGAATGTGTGTTAAATAGAGAGGGTCCCTCTCTATTTATACTAATTCCTGACTTGACAATAACTCACTAGGACTGACTTCTCTAGGAGATTCTAATAACCCTAGGGTCCGACAACTGTGGAGACTTTAACCCTTGATCAATAAGGAGGGTTATACTTTATGACATTACATGACTTATTTACATTATTGAATCTCTCGATTGGAACATCGAGGCATGACATGACTCAATTACATTACAGATGCTTCCCAGGATAAACATCGAGGCACAATACATAAGATATATAAGTGAATACATTCTAAAGTTACAAATACATCAACACTCCCTCTTAGTTAGGAAGGTATTCTCTCGACACAATTTATTAGCACAAGTATTCTTCTCTATATCATCTGGATCATCATCAAGTCATATTCATCTTCAAGTCATCTTCATCAAGTCTGGATCATGACTTGATCTAGAGCATCACTAGATCATCATCAAGTCTGGATCATCACTTGATCTGTAGCATCACTGGATCATCACCAAGTCTGGATCATCACTTGATCTAGAGCATCACTGGATCATCACTTGATCTAGATCGTCATTGGATCATCATCAAGTCTGGATCATCACCTAATCTAGATCGTCACTGGATCATCATCAATTCTGGATCATCACTTGATCTGGATCGTCACTAGATCATCATTAAGTGAGGATCATCACTTAATCTGGATTGTCACTGCTGGATCATCACTGGGGCTATCTCAATTCTACTCGTCACAACAAGTTCTACAGAGCTATCCCTTTTTCATGTTGGTTGTAGGCCTAGCCTTCATGTAGGTCTTCATTGTCTTCAACACTTATATCTAACCATGGAATGAACCATGTCATAAAGGCCTTCCCAACACTTGCATCTGACCATGGGAGGAACACATCCAAGAACCATGTCAAAAAGGCATGCCCAACACTCACATCTGACCATGGGAGGAACACATCCAAGAACCATGTCAAAAAGGCATGCCCAACACTCACATCTGACCATGGGAGGAACACATCCAAAACCCATGTCAAAAAGGCCCAGCACTCACATCCGAGCTCATATTGTAAGAAAGGATCTGCACTTACATCTGACTTAATCATGTCAGAAAGTCTCTACACTTACATTTGACCTCATCTTGTCAGAAAGGATCTGCACTTACATTCGACCTCATCATGTCTGAAAGGTGTTGCACTTACATCTGACCTTATCATGTTAGAAACGCTCTGCACTTACATCCGATCATGTGGGAACACAACCCTCAATCACATCAGAATGGCTTTGCACTGATCATGTGAGAACACATCCCACAATCACATCAAAATATCTCTGCACTGATAATGTGGTAACACAACCCACAATCACATCAGAGCATCTCTGCACTTATATCTAATCATGTGGGAACATATCCCTCAATCACATCAGAATGGCTCTACACAGATCATGGGGGAACACATCCAATAATCACATCATAATATCTCTGCACTGATCATGTGGTAACACAATACACAATCACATTAGAGAATCTATGCACTTACATCTGACCATGTGAAGCTTAGCTTTCCACCATGTCGGCCAATGGACACATCAATTCCCTTTGGATGGAACCTCAATCTGGAGAACACCAAGTTTCTCCCTAAAGTACTATTGGAGAAAATATTAAATAATTTATAACATATATATCCAACAATTTAATTGTCAACCCAGAGAGAGCGTAAACTTGTGAGGTACATGCAAAGTATATGTAGGGGTAGAGTGTTGCTAAACTTAATCTACAATTGGAATTGAATCTAAGTTATGAAAATAGGAAATTGTATGGAAATAAATATAATTCCAGAAAACATGAAATTGCATAAATTAACTTGATAAAGAAAGACTGAATTTGTTTAAAATAAAATGGTATAAAGAAATTGGAAATAACTTGTGAGCTCACATAAAATCAATACTGAAAATGCATAAGAAAGAAATAACTAAAATTCTATACTAACCACTCACAAGAAAGAAATTGTTGGAAATCTATATTAACATAAGAGAGTTAAAGGAGGTGCATTAAGCATCATCTCCATTACATAACACTCAACATCTATTCTATTACTAACTCTGAACTATTCTCTACTTCCAAACCACTAGAGAGGCCTCCAACCAAAATGAGGAGAGAGCCCTCCTATTTATACATGAATTGAAGATAACTAATAATAATTACAAATCCACTATTGTTTCAACTTATCCCTCAAAATCGTCAACAAATATACTACTCATCCCTCAAAATTCTCCAACAAATATTGGATGAGATATTCTCTCCACATCTCCATGATCTTCTCCTTGAACTTATCTCACATCTAGAAGATGAAATTCGAATCTGAGGCTAGGTGGTCGCTTTTGAGCTTGTTAAATTCTTCAAATACACCTGTAAGCATCACCAAACTCATCCAACTTTAAAATATAATGAAAATATATTATTTTTCTCAATAATTAACCACAAATTCACTCAAAATACTAAAAAATAAATGATTTGGAAAACGGTAATATAAACCCATATTTATTATGAAAGTGGTGAATATTAATGGTTTTAAGGAAGGATAAGATAGGAATAAGATGACAAATGGTATAGGAAAGATGAATCAAATGTGGTCGTTGATTCTTATGGTAACAACACTCATTTATTTTACTTGTATTTTTGTTGTAATACATAATATTTTAAAAGTGTACATGCATTAGAAATGATGAACCATCAATGTATATTAGAAATCATTTTCTTCATATTATGAATCATGCCAATATATATATAGCATAGTTTGGGAAAGACATGTTGATCAAGGGTAAATGAGATGATGAATATGTAAAATGGTAATGAATAGTTCCATGCCCATCTTAAGATGTATTAGGTTTATGAAAAGGAGAAAGGAATATAGTGAGAGAATTTTCCAAATTCATTCATTTTATAGCATTCAAGGAATTACATGATTAAATATTAGAAGAAAAAAACATACCTCCACTTACCCAAAAAGTTGATGAACGTGTGCAAAAAAAAAGTGGTTGTTGCTGATGCTGGATCATAGAATGTGAAGTGAAGGATCTAAACTGCTGCTTAGTTGAATGAAGTAAAATGTGAGAGCTCAAAGTAGAACTGTGGTAATCTAATATGGCTGGAATATGTTGCTGTAAAACTGTTGATGATGTCGTGAAAAGAATATAGTAATCATCCGCTACAAAACTCAATGGTACAATTCTCACCATGCAAATAAATGTGTCGATGTCGAACATGGAAAGAAGTCATTGGATTATCGACCATTGATGAATGTCGTTAACCAATGTGAGGCAATATCAACATTGATGTCAATGAGTGCCAAGGTACCTAATTACATCGTACAAAGTGAGAATAAATGAGTTGATGTTGAGCCACTTGTAAGATCTAACGATCAAGGGAAATTGATGTATTCCCATGATTATCAGTGAGAGAACTTTCCGTTAAGGTATGCAAGCCTAAAGGTACTTGAAAATCAACTCTTGTCTCTATCCCAGATAATGTGCTAAATTCGATGGGGAAAGACTTGTTAAAAGGTGGGCCTTAAGGAATCCCACACCAGTCAACACAAGTTGTACATAATGAGTGGTAATACTATAGATGAAAGATGTGAAGGTCAAAAATAGTTTTTATGGCAAGGATAACAAAGCAATGTAGTCATGGAAATGAGGCTGAATGGTTTTATTCAGAAGGAAAAAGATAAACTGAAAATGAGGAACAATGTGTGTGACTCAGAAAGGAAGTCATGCAGGAAGTCATGATGTGTAAGGCAGAAAAAGTAGACTCTAACACGAATGAGGGATAAGCTTGGAATGAAAAATGGTAAGTAGTCATGACATGGTGTAATTGGTTTCTGAAAGACTTCTTATTGGCAGCAAATGTCATGACATACAGAAGGGAAAACTCAACTCCTTCGAGCTTCCAATGGAACATTTTTTTTTCTTCTGAAAATCTTCTGCAGTTCTAGAAATCAATTATGCACGTCATTTGTTCATCTGTAAGTTTGTAAAAAGGTTAGTATTTCTCTGCAACAAACTTGCTAGAGCATTGAAAATTTATGAAATTATGTGCTTAACAAAATTTAAAGAGAATAAAATAAAATGCTCTTATACCTGAAAGTAGCAATGCTTCTTGTCAAAGCATGTTTCTGAGTAGCTTGCGAAACCAAGTTAGCGCAATAATCATAAAATTGAAACTACTTGAATATCTGCATTCACAACTCCCTGATACTCTGCTTCTACTAAAGAAAGTGGAAGGGCTGCTTGCTTCTTGCTGGACCAACAAATTGGTCCATATCCAATCATGAATACAAAACCCGAGGTGGATTTCTGATCATTTCCATATCCTGCTAAGTCTGACTCTGTAAATCCTGTGAGATCCAGCTATGCTCCAACAACCTAGTGGATCCCATAATCAATAGTACCCTACACATAGTACAAGATCCTCTTTGTTTCCTTCCAGTGCAGCTCATGTGGCTCCTGCATATATCTGGAAGCAACACTCACAACACAGGATATTTCTGGTCTCGAATGAGTGAGATATGTAAGGCTTCCAATGAGTTTTCTGTAGAGAGTGTTGTCCACCAAAACTGTGGAACCACCTTCTTCAAGCCTAATGCCTGATAAGAAAGGGTAAGGGGCTGCCCTGTAATCTTCCATGTGGATCCTCTTAAGCATGTCTAATGAATACCTGGACTATGAGATCATGATTCTCGAAGTCTTTTGACTTACTTCAAGACCAATGAACTGTCTTAATAGTACTAAGTAAACCATAGCGAATGCTTTATTAAGTGCAGACTTGATGCTGCTCAATCTAGCAGCAAAGCTACTAGTAATGAGCAATTCATCCACATATAATACAACTAGAAGAAAGAAACCCTCATTCTTCTTCATGTAGACATTGCAATTAGATTTTCACATTTCAAACTTTTGAGAGATGAGGAAAGCATCCATCTTAGAGTACCATTCCCTTAGGGATTTTTTGAGTCCATACAGTAATTTCCTCAGTCAGGAAACTAAGGAAAGATCATCAATAAACCCCTCAGTCAGGAAACTAAGGAAAGATCATCAATAAACCCCTCAGTTTGTTTCATATAGATGTCCTCCTCCAAATCACCATGGAGGAAGGCACTCTTCACATCCACATGGTGTACTTCCCATCTCTTGGAAGCAAAAATGGCCAATACCAGCATGATAAAGTCCATTATAGCTACATGAGCAAATGTCTCATTGTATTCCAAGCCTTGGACCTAAGAATACCATTTTTCAACCAACCAAGCCTTCTACTTGGTTTTGGTCCCATCAACAGCTATTTTGGTTTTGTAGATCCATTTGCACTATACTAGATTCCTTCTGGGAGGTAAGGGGACAAGTTCCCAAGTCTGGTTGTCATGTAGAGAATCAAACTCCTCATCCATGGCTACCTACCATCTAGGATAATGGAAAGCCTCCCTAAAGGATTGAGGATATGACCTAAGCATCAGAAAACACCTCTCAGTAAGAAGAGGATCTGTGTGAGACAATGCTACACTCTCGTTCTGATATTGGGACCTCATTCTTCTTTTGTCATCTATATCCCCAGCACCATCTCCGGTTTCTTCTATGAATTTCTTGCCCATTTAGGCTCCTAGAATGAGGTAGATGCTGGATCTGAATCTAGATCCCTTTGAGTTGTAAGATCAATGTATAAATGAAAGTGGGATGATTCCTCTTCCTCTTCTGAACCAGAAATGTCAGTATTTAAAACTGAAATTGTAATAGGAAGTGAAGGAATGTTTATATCTTCATCAGCTTCGAATGGAAGTTGTGATGATGCTGGAACTGAAAATGGCATGAAGTGAGAGAAATAGTATGCCTTGGAGGCATGATCATCAATCCCTTTTACTACAATCTACCCAATTGAGATATTGGTGATTTCTACTGAGTCAGGTCCAAATAATACTTGCTTTGGTGAGCCAGTATGGATCATCTGATAAACAGATAATAGATTAGCTGCAAGTGAGGGCACATGTTAGATTTTTAACATTTAACCTATATAATCTTTGGATCTTATCTGGGAGAATAAAAATCATAGCAATCAATCACAAGAGACAATGGACACAAATATTTTCCTTGGGGAAACCATAAAGGAGAAAACCCCTTAACTTCCTCAGAGATAGAATCAGCACCAAAAGTAAAACCCAAAGACAGTAAGATGATCTTCCGATAGTAGTAGTCTCTCTCTTTCTTGTCTCGTCTCCTTCTCTCTCTCTCAGTTATGTGTTGCAATGGAGTGTGAGTGAATGTGTATGAATCTGTGTTAAATAGAGAGGGTCCCTCTCTATTTATACTAATTCCTGACTTGACAATAACTCACTAGGATTGACTTCTCTAGGAGATTGTAATAACCCTAGGGACAGACAACTATGGAGACTTTAACCCTTGATCAATAAGGAGGGTTATACTTTATGACATTACATGACTTATTTACATTATTGAATCTCTCGATTGGAACATCGAGGCATGACATGACTCAATTACATTACAGATGCTTCCGAGGATAAACATCGAGGCACGATACATAAGATATATAAGTGAATACATTCTGAAGTTACAAATACATCAACACTCCCTCTTAGTTAGGAAGGTATTCTCTCGACACAATTTATTAGCACAAGTATTCTTCTCTATATCATATGGATCATCATCAAGTCATATTCATCTTCAAGTCATCTTCATCAAGTCTGGATCATGACTTGATCTAGAGCATCACTAGATCATCATCAAGTCTGGATCATCACTTGATCTGTAGCATCACTGGATCATCACCAAGTCTGGATCATCACTTGATCTAGAGCATCACTGGATCATCACTTGATCTAGATCGTCATTGGATCATCATCAAGTCTGGATCATCACCTAATCTAGATCGTCACTGGATCATCATCAAGTCTGGATCATCACTTGATCTGGATCGTCACTAGATCATCATTAAGTGAGGATCATCACTTAATCTGGATTGTCACTGCTGGATCATCACTGGGGCTATCTCAATTCTACTCGTCACAACAAGTTCTACAGAGCTATCCCTTTTTTATGTTGGTTGTAGGCCTAGCCTTCATGTAGGTCTTCATTGTCTTCAACACTTATATCTAACCATGGAATGAACCATGTCATAAAGGCCTGCCCAACACTTGCATCTGACCATGGGAGGAACACATCCAAGAACCATGTCAAAAAGGCATGCCCAACACTCACATCTGACCATGGGAGGAACACATCCAAAACCCATGTCAAAAAGGCCCAGCACTCACATCCGAGCTCATATTGTAAGAAAGGATCTGCACTTACATCTGACTTAATCATGTCAGAAAGTATCTACACTTACAGCTGACCTCATCTTGTCAGAAAGGATCTGCACTTACATTCGACCTCATCATGTCTGAAAGGCGTTGCACTTACATCTGACCTTATCATGTTAGAAACGCTCTGCACTTACATCCGATCATGTGGGAACACATCCCTCAATCACATCAGAATGGCTTTGCACTGATCATGTGAGAACACATCCCACAATCATATCAGAATATCTCTGCACTGATAATGTGGTAACATAACCCACAATCACATCAGAGCATCTCTACACTTATATCTAATCATGTGGGAACATATCCCTCAATCACATCAGAATGGCTCTACACTGATCATGTGGGAACACATCCAATAATCACATCATAATATCTCTGCACTGATCATGTGGTAACACAATACACAATCACATTAGAGCATCTATGCACTTACATCCGACCATGTGAATCTTAGCTTTCCACCATGTCGGCCAACGGACACATCAATTCCCTTTGGATGGAACCTCAATCTGGAGAACACCAAGTTTCTCCCTAAAGTACTCTTGGAGAAAATATTAAATAATTTATAACATATATATCCAACAATTTAATTGTCAACCCAGAGAGAGCGTAAACTTGTGAGGTACATGCAAAGTATATGTAGGGGTAGAGTGTTGCTAAACTTAATCTACAATTGGAATTGAATCTAAGTTATGAAAACAGGAACTTGTATGGAAATAAATATAATTCCAGAAAACATGAAATTGCATAAATTAACTTGATAAAGAAAGACTGAATTTGTTTAAAATAAAATGGTATAAAGCAATTGGCAATAACTTGTGAGCTCACATAAAATCAATACTGAAAATGCATAAGAAAGAAATAACTAAAATTCTATACTAACCACTCACAAGAAAGAAATTGTTGGAAATCTATATTAACATAAGAGATTTAAAGGAGGTGCATTAAGCATCATCTCCATTACATAACACTCAACATCTATTCTATTACTAACTCTGAACTATTCTCTACTTCCAAACCACTAGAGAGGCCTCCAACCAAAATGAGGAGAGAGCCCTCCTATTTATACATGAATTGAAGATAACTAATCATAATTACAAATCCACTATTCTTTCAACTTATCCCTCAAAATAGTCAACAAATATACTACTCATCCCTCAAAATTCTCCAACAAATATTGGATGAGATATTCTCTCCACATCTCCATGATCTTCTCCTTGAAGTTAGCTCACATCTAGAAGATGAAATTCGAATCTGAGGCTACGTGGTCACTTTTGAGCTTGTTAATTTCTTCAAATACACCTGTAAGCATCACCAAACTCATCCAACTTTAAAGTATAATGAAAATATATTATTTTTCTCAATAATTAACCACAAATTCACTCAAAATACTAAAAAATAAATGATTTGGAAAACGGTAATATAAACCCATATTTATTATGAAAGTGGTGAATATTAATGGTTTTATGGAAGGATAAGATAGGAATAAGATGACAAATGGTATAGGAAAGATGAATCAAATGTGGTCTTTGATTCTTGTGGTAACAACATTCATTTCTTTTACTTGTATTTTTGTTGTAATACATAATATTTTAAAAGTGTACATGCATTAGAAATGATGAACCATCAATGTATATTAGAAATCATTTTCTTCATATTATGAATCATGCCAATATATATATAGCATAGTTTGGGAAAGACATGTTGATTAAGGGTAAATGAGATGATGAATATGTAAAATGGTAATGAATAGTTCCATGCCCATCTTAAGATGTATTAGGTTTATGAAAAGGAGAAAGGAATATAGTGAGGGAATTTTCCAAATTCATTCATTTTATAGCATTCAAGGAATTACATGATTAAATATTAGAAGAAAAAAACATACCTCCACTTACCCAAAAAGTTGATGAATGTGTGCAAAAGAAAAGTGGTTGTTGATGATGCTGGATCATAGAATGTGAAGTGAAGGATCTGAACTGCTGCTTAGTTGAATGAAGTAAAATGTGAGAGCTCAAAGTAGAACTGTGGTACTCTAATATGGCTAGAATATATTGCTGTAAAACTGTTGATGATGTCGTGAAACGAATATAGTAATCATCCGCTACAAAACTCAATGGTACAATTCTCACCATGAAAATAAATGTGTCGATGTCGAACATGGAAAGAAGTCATTGGATTATCGACCATTGATGAATGTCGTTAACCAATGCGAGGCAATATCACCATTGATGTCAATGAGTGCCAAGGTACCTAAGTACATCGTGCAAATAGAGAATAAATGAGTTGATGTTGAGCCACTTGTAAGATCTAACGATCAAGGGACATTGATGTATTCCCATGATTATCAGCGAGAGAACTTTCCATTAAGGTATGCAAGCCTAAAGGTGCTTGAAAATCAACTCTCGTCTCTATCCCAGATAATGTGCTAAATTTGATGGGGAAAGACATGTTGAAAGGTGGGCCTTAAGGAATCCCACACCAGTCAACACAAGTTGTACATAATGAGTGGTAATACTATAGATGAAAGATGTGAAGGTCAAAAATAGATTTTATGGCAAGGATAACAAAGCAATGTAGTCATGGAAATGAGGCTGAATGGTTTTATTCACAAGGAAAAAGATAAACTGAAAATGAGGAAAAATGTGTGTGACTCAGAAAGGAAGGCATGCAGGAAGTCATGATGTATAAGGCAGAAAAAGTAGACTCTAACATGAATGAGGAATAAGCTTGGAATGAAAAATGGTAAGTAGTCATGACATGGTGTAATTGGTTTATGAAAGGCTTCTTTTTTGCAGCAAATGTCATGACATACAGAAGGGAAAACTCAACTTCTTCGAGCTTCCAATGGAACATTTTTTTTTTCTTCTGAAAATCTTCTGCAGTTCTAGAAATCAATTCTGCACGTCATTTGTTCATCTGTAAGTTTGTAAAAAGGTTAGTATTTATCTGCAACAAACTTGTTAGAGCATTGAAAATTTATGAAATTATGTTCTTAACAAAATTTAAAGAGAATAAAATAAAATGCTCTTATACCTGAAAGTAGCAATGCTTCTTGTCAAAGCATGTTTTTGAGTATCTTGTGAAACCAAGTTAGCGCAATAATCATAAAATTGAAAAGATTCCAAGTTGATTTAGAATTTATAATTTTTATGATTTGTTACCTAATGCTTTTTATTTATCTATGCGTTTTTAGTTTTTAATTTTATTTGATTTTTTTTTTGTAATGTTATCATAATCCTTTTATTATTGTTTTTGAAGTTGTTTTTATTTATATTTTTTTTAAAATTGGTTTATTTACAAAAACAAATTTTATGTGCTTATTTTAGTCTTATAATTGAATCTTTATGTAATGATTGTGCAATAGGGAGAAATGGTCGACCTTTCAGTGGTCAACCCCTCTAAAAAAACTATCTTAATGATCAAACAAGCGATTTTTTTATGGTAAGTTTGGCAGCTTGAAACAAACACCTACCTCCCCTAAACCGAAGATGTGCCAGGTCCCACTATGCAAAAATAAAAAAAATCAAGAAGAATCGCAGCTGCCTTCAATTTCAAAAATGCATATTAATTATATCATTATTTTATGTTTAACCTAAAAGTTTTATTTTTAATTGTTTTTGTGTATTTTAATTATTGTTATATATATATAGTAATTATCTAAAAATTAAAATAAATGATGCTAATCTATAAATATTAAAAACAA
>LPNX010976902.1:212109-231506 GCA_001517045.1 Pseudotsuga menziesii | reverse complement strand
TTTGGTTGACTTTGCTATTAGCTGGTGTTTTTTGAGGCAGTTTTAAAGAATCAAAACCTGTTTTGCAAAGTGTGACTTAGGGGTTTGTAAAATATTTTTTTTTAATTTTGTTAAAAAGCAATTTTTGTAAAGAGCTGATTGGTGGATAGGAGATGAAGTCAGCCTTGGGATTTGGTATCTGGATTTGGGTTGACATGTGGCAACATGACGTCATAATAAGAAAATTAAAAAAATGTTCTTCCAATCCCATTGTGCCGGATCTTTCTGTCAATTCTTCCACATAAATCGGCTCCTCTAGCTTTTGTTCGGCAGCCGACGGGTTATGCTCATCGTGTGACGAGCCCCTTATGTTGAATCTGTGTTTAAAGCTTGAATTGGCAAGTATGGCGAGAATGATACAGTTTGTAAACAGATACAGAACTGCAGGCGTCAGCCATGCCGAGAACTTCTCACAAATTTGGGGAAAAACAGAAAAAATGAAATGATGGGAACAAGCAAATACAGGCTTCACGAACATGAGCACAGAGACCATGGACAGAGCCATGAAACAGAGCTTCATCACACTGAACATCTTACTCAGAATTCCGTCTGACGGCTTAAGATTCTTCTCCTCTTCCCATCTCCACAGTTAAGCTTGGACCACCTCTGGCTTAGTAATTACTTATAAGTGCTGCTCTGATCATATTCTATTATTTGCAGTATGTTGGGAGTGTTAGAGCTCCTCTGCTCCTCGGCGTTATACATTCCCTCAGGCAGGAACATACTATTCATGCTTCTGCGTCTCTCCGCTTTAGCTCGTGGTCTCTACTTTCTTTTCAGGAGAACTATTTCGCATATAAGGGGAGCAGCTAATTCCTCTGTCACTTTTAGATCATCTTCAGATTCTAATTATAGTAACAGCTTATATGCTGATTACAGGTTTACTAGTAGTTCTCATATTCCATGGATTAATCTTGGATCAATATCCTATGTTCTAGTCGTCACATAGTCGCTCAGTCTTCATATAATTATGTTATTAGAAGCTCTATGTAAAGATTATATGTAATGCTGCCAATTAGTACAGTAGTTGTAATAGAAATTGAGAAGTTGAGGGAAGGATTTAGGGCAGGGGGGGTTGTCTTGTATATAATCAATCCTCAGTCACAGATCTTACAATGTAAGCATAACCTCTCTTATCTTCTATTCACTAATTTACAACTCGTGTAGCCCATTTGGTCTTGGATGGACTGATACCCCTGCCTTGCAAAGGCCTATTAGTATCACCAATTTTAGTTTTTCTCATATGTTTGTGTAAAATCTTGCAAATTCATCTTTATTTTAGTGGATCTGCCGACTGTTTTGTTTCATCTTTCTTTAACTGGATCTGCAGGCTGATCTTGTTAAAACGTGTATTTGTTTTATTTTTAAAACAACTACAGTTGGTTCATTGAATGCATGTCTTATTATACCTGCAGCGAGAAATGATAAGGAAAGAAAACATTAAAATGTAAGATGAATCAATTAACTAGTCCAAACCACATTACATTAATTAAATCTCGCACAGGTTTAAATTTTTTTGGCAAATCGCTTATTCACTCACAAATGGTACATCACCGATCGGACAATCAATTCGGGCGAGGAGGTTGACTATGGCAGAGTTTTCGTTGGTAAAGTTTATTTTGTTTTTAACTCTTTATAACTATTACATATTCACTATGTGCATTGTAATTTCAAATTATATATATATATATATATATATATATCATGTTTTTAACTCGTATAACTATTACATATTCACTATGTGCATTGTAAATTAAATAATATATATATGAAAGAACATTTGATATATCAACTAACTTTTTGTTAGGTAGGTTTGTACCCAAAATATATAATAAGCATATATTAATTTGTTTAATTTTGATTATGTTTTTTTAAGTTTTTAAAATTGTTTATTGATTTTATAATATTTTATTTATTTTAAAAATTAATAATATTTTGATAAATTTAAAAACCGATATAAAATATATTTTTTAATATTTATAAAATATATATATTTTTTAAAAACCATGAAAACAAATTAAATAT
Source organism: Pseudotsuga menziesii (assembly GCA_001517045.1). Taxonomy (NCBI): domain Eukaryota; kingdom Viridiplantae; phylum Streptophyta; class Pinopsida; order Pinales; family Pinaceae; genus Pseudotsuga; species Pseudotsuga menziesii. The sequence continues at coordinate 229,442 of LPNX010976902.1, read as the reverse complement.
TAATTTAACTTTTTCCTAAATATACATTTTTCCTCATATTAAAATGTCTTTTTATTAATTTAATATGCATCATAGTTTGAGAACTTATCAACTTTTCCATATTAAAATGTCTTTTTATTAATTTAATATGCAACATTGTTTGAGAAATTACCAACTATCATTTTATCTACTTAAAAAAAATTATGTTGTATTTGAATATTGGAAAATGAATTTAGGTGATTTCATATATATGTGTGTTTTTCCCGTTGTCCATGGAGTCTGCCACCTGGTGTGAAAATCCCTGATAAGCGTTTTAAAACAAATAATTATTATGTAGATGATATGACGTATACCCTTTTTAATTTGCTTTATATTATATTTCGTTCACCATAATTTCATTTTTTTTAGAAGTATACGTAAGTATAATAAAAATAAAAATAACTAAAAGTATAAAAGTATTTTTGTTTAAAAAATAATTGTAATTATTCATATTTTTATTACATATTACAAAAGATAACATTTTTTAATGCATAAATGTTTTAATTGATAAATACAATTATGTTTTTATTGATATTTTGATTCACAACATTTTATTATAAATATTTGTATATAGTTAACTTATAATAATAATAAGTAAAATTATTTAATAAAATATTTATAAAAGTATTTCTATTTTATTGTAATTATTCAGGTTTTCAATTACATAGGGTAAAAGATACATTTTGTATGCATAAATGTTTTAATTGTGTGCATTGGAATTCAGATTTTTTGTTGTTATATTTTTAATATCTATATTGTTAAGTATTTATTAGGCATTCAACATTGTTAATGTTATTCAATATCCATTTCTTAAGTAATATTTATTAAACTATTTTTAGGAGCCAAGTACTAGGCATCTATGTTGCTTATCTCAGCTATTGGTAGTGACAAAAGCTCTCCTATTCACAAAGCCAAGTAAACTCATTTGGATCTTTAATTTCAAGGACTTAATTAATAACTAATTAATTGATATACACATAGAAATATAAACAGTGATAGTTACAAGAAGTGACAAGTAATGCAACAACCTATAAACAACAAGTAATCTCACATAGAAATATAAGTACCATGGCAACAAGTAATACATTGTTGCAAGTTTGAATGTTTCATAATTTCTTCGACTTTTAGCTTTAAACTATATACAATATTACAATAAAATATTTCTAAGAGGCAGGTATAAGCAGCCTTGCTGCTATTTCACTTGTTTATTTTTGTTTATTAACTTAATGTTAATTAGTTTATATATATATATATATAAATTTTATTTATTTAAAAACACCATGTTTTTATTTATTTATTTTAAAGTTTAATTAGTTTATATATATATTAAATGGAAAAGGCCACTTTCAAATGGTGGAACGATCGAGGTCTACCTCATTCGGATAACCCAAAAAACAAGCTTGTAAGGACAACTATGAAGACACAACTTCTCCATATATGGACAGGGAAGCGAAATAATGAATATGAGAAAACTGTTTGAAATGCAAACAACCAACTATTCACACGATTTAATATCTTTCTTCTGATTCAATATTTTCCATCTCCACAAGCGTGAAAGACATATTCCGGTATTTTTTAAAAACTGAGTCTGGTCCAAATACATGTCAGAAAGAGCGTGGCACAATATTGGTGAATGGATAACTGCACTGAAGAAAACATTAAGGATTAAGTTAGTTTTTCATGAATGAATTTCTGAAATGAATTATCAACTTATCATACTAGTGATATATTTATTAAAATAACCAAAATGAAAAATAAGTTATATCTTTCACGAATATAACACCCAACATTAAACAAATAAATGAATATCTAATTTATCATTTTGTTATATTACGCTCTTTCCGAAAATGTTTGCTACATCATAAATATATTCGAAGCGGCATTGAAATATAACAAGTTACAAAATGTTATATCTTTAGGAAAGGGGCATTGATTAGATATTCCGTGATTCTCAGGTAGGGTAGCCAACAGAGAAGCTCTCACTGAGAGTGAATTCAAGCTACCAAGCATGCCATACGAGTGGAGCCAGAGCTCACCCCCACAGCACCGGCTTTTTAAGTTGGAACCGTAAGGGCGAATGAAGGAGGGTAGTTATATTTTTTATCGAATAAGGCGAGGGGGCACAGAAGAGATCTATCTGCTGAAGAGGTGAGTGAAAATGATATAGATCCGACAAAAGGGAGGTCTCATACTGGCTGGATAGTTGTTCTTTGAAGAAGATATCTCGACCTAGGGAAACAATCTCAAACTCCTCCACACATTGATAACGGTGATGAGCACATCTCAAAGAGGTTAATAAATATACAGCTTACCTTTACTTGAGCGGTTATGAAAGACAGACCCCATCGTTTCTTTACAACGGTCAGGTTATGCCCTTTCGAAAGTAGACGAATCCACACGATGGAGACTAAGATCTCATATAGCCATGAATACGCTTTTTCTGAGGTGGTTTGCATTTTTCTCATCATGATTATAACATAAAAGAGAAAATAAATGACACGTTATAAAAGCCAAATAAACACAAAATCTACGATATCGCATCATGACAAATGAGATTATCATAAAAAAACCAAGAGTAGGTGAGGAGAGTGTTATATGCTGTGCGATATGTTACTGTAGAATTATGTACAATACTATCTCTTCTTGATCTGCACCTTCTCTCTCTCGTAGTATTACCTCTGTCGAATCATTTCAAAACCTTTGTCACAAAAAGAGCCAAGCCATAGCCTTTGCTTCTTCATCTTAGCATATTAACTCTGGCGGTATTTTTCATATACTATATGTTATGTGTGTGTCAGTGAGAATTGGCGCTGGGATGAAGAAATCAATTGAATGGACTCTGCCATTATGAATACCCAGCACAAATGGGCATTGCCTAATTTTTTTTTTTAGAAATGAAAACAAATGACCATGGGAAGGAGGTGTTACAAGTAGCATAAAATAAAGAGCAAGTGCTTGAATCAGCCCTAAGGAAGGTGTTTCCCGAAGAAGTTGCATTGATAATGAGAGAATCCGGGTGCAAACTTAATACGGTAGGGAATGTTAATAACATAATTGCGGAAGTTCGTCGGTGCAGGTGAGGAGGACGTTGCTCAACAGTCCATACTTCGTAAAGATGGACGATGAAAATTTGCGTTGTGGGATAATTGTATCAATAGTAAGGTAGATAAGCTATATGAAAAAAAAAGTTCACCAACTCTGAAATACAGGAGAGGATGCACATCCACAAATTTAACAGAGAGGAAAATTGTGCTACTTATAAGGAACCTGCAACGAAATTGGGTCAATCAAAGATTAAAGTAGAACATGCACTTCCCAAAACGATCCCAACGAAAGGAAAGAGAAGTAGAAGAGTGACCTCGGTGATGAATATGAAACAGCATGAGGTGAAAGAAGAGATTGACATTTTCAAGCAAACTGATGGTAAAAGGAGGAACTCATGTGAGCAGAAAGTTGAACAAAGATCATAAAATTTAGTCTACAGTGTGAAGAATTGCAGTGGTAGACTACCTCCCTCATATTGCTTTGAGGCCCGAAACCCTATTATCTTCCTCTTATTCACGTGGAGAAGCAAATTGAAGGGACTGTTGGGTGAGAATGACAGAGATGGGCTCCTTCATTGTTATGCCTAGTGAATAGTCAGGATTTCAGATCTTAGTTAAAGACGAAACTAACTCCGGTGGCCTCCGAGTTGGTCATAGTTATGATATTTACAATGAAAGAAGTGGAGCAGTGGATCAGCAGAGGTAAGCACAGCCAATAAAACTTGCAGGTGGATAATAAGTAGCTGGGGGAAAGTAGCTTGTAGAGGAGTCAATCACACCACTCAAACTTTTTGAACTCATTGTAGCACTAGATTTACCCCTCCCATTACTCAGAAGCGTGCTAGCTCTTTTCATTGCAGCATTTGAAATGCAAACAGATTTCCCTCCTCAAGTTTGGAACAGTAGAGAAGGTGGTTTTGTAGAGATCGCCGTGTGCATTTTAAGATCACTCAATGAATGCATCTTCGTTGCACCCTTGTTTGCTTTGTTTGGATTCATGGTCCGTTTCATTACTTCTATGGACACACTGACAGACTGACCTGCCACAGTTTGAAATATGAACTGACGCATTTGACCAGACTTTTACTGTTCATAGCCTTCCTTGGTGGCTAACCCAACCAGTAACTTTCTTTGTTCAAGCCAATTTGACGTGTCAATTAAAGATGATTTTATTTTGATTGATGCGGCCAATAAAGTATAAGCAGTAAATAAAGTATAAGCAGTAATCAAGCCATTTGTTGATGTGTTTGTTCTTATTAATATTACAACCTATTTAAAAACTTTCTCAATAAATGTAGACAGGTCGTATATTATTTTGGGGGATCTTTATTGTTTTAGTTTTTTAAGCCAACTCCCCATAGGAATAGTGGGAAAAACCAGCTAGACCTACTACATCTAGTAGAAGCCAACGGAAATTTTGGAGAATATGTAGCAAAATGGATTTTTTTGTGGGGGGGACTATTCATTGTTTTGTTGTGGTCAATCAATACCACACTGAAAGTGAAGAAGGGCTATGAAAGTGAAGAAGGGCTATCTAATAATAGCACTTATATTTCCACTCTCAACATTTACACAATCCATCTGTGATAGTGGATGCTTCAATACACTTCAATATTGTTGTAGTCTTTTGAATCTTCATCATGCCTACATAATCTTCGTTCTAATGATACCAAGATTAGAACCAAGATAAATGTATCCCCAAATCTCTATCCTTGTTAGTGATTTTCGCTAGAATCAAGGCCTATATTTTTCTTATTTTCTTACAGTTGTTCATTTACGCTTAAAAGTTTTCATCAGATAGTTAATATTTGAAGGATTTAATGAAAGTGGTCGAAGGATCGATGGCTCAGATGGGGAATTGGAATCCACCCCATCATTCTACCAAACATCATGATCTAATGTATATCATACTATTTCTAGTTTCTATTGTCTTGGTCTCAGCAGCTAATTATTGATTTTTAATTGTTTTAATCGATTTTGCATGTATGAGATTATGCTCAAAGAAAAATGCACGTGCCATTCTAGGAAACAGATGACAAACAATAAACTTGTAGCCATCAAATCCAAGAAATCTCGTTTGTATATTTGTTTTGATTGTAGGTTTCATATGAAGAAATGTTTGCAGAATTGTTTGCAGGGTGCCCATAAAGGGCTAAAAAGCTCTGTTTTATTTATTTTATTTTATTTTTTATTTTTTTTAATATTTATATTAATATTTCAAAAATGGTGTTATTTTAATATATATATATATTATAAATTTCAATTTTATTTTATTTTATATACATACATACTAACTTTTCAATATTTATAATTGAAAGTTTTAATAAAAAATCATAACAGTGAAATTAGCTATATGATTTAGATCTGTTTATTTATTTTAAAAACTAAAACAAACAAAGAAAAATCTTAAAACTAAAACTGAAACTATATAGATTTTTATTGTTTTTTTTTAATTAATTTAAATTTGTTTGTTATTTTATTTTCTACTAGTACTTAAATTTAGAAGAAATTTAATCTATTTTTATTCATAGTATGATTAGAAAATTTTAAAAATAGAAAATAAAAATGAAAAAAAAAAACTTAATAAATTTTTCATATTTAAAATATTAAAACTATTTTTTTAATTCCTAACAAGGTCAATAATACTAATAATTGAGAATATTAGAAATAAAGTTTTTAATAAATAGAAAAATTAAAGAAAATTAAAACAAAGCTAAATTTCAACTAGAAAACAAAAACTAAAACCTACCTACTCAAAAAAAAATTAAAGATTAGTTACATAAAATGAAATTTCCAATGTAACCATCTATCTAACAAAAATAAATAGAAATCAATTCTAATTTTACAAAATGAAATCTAAGATGTATAAAAACAAGCGAAACTAAGTGTTGGAAATGTGAATTAATGGAATAAAAACAAAAACAAAACTAATTTAAACTAGTACTTACTTGGATATGTTGTTTGAGGCAGCTTATGTTTGCAGGATATTCTTTACGATGTTGATCACCCAAGATTCCTTCTTCTTCCATTTCAATCTCTAGCTTGAACAGGTGCTCCTCATCTGATATGCATGATTCTTCAAATGTAAATTCTTATTTCACTTCAGGAGGAGTAGTAAATCTTTTAGCTGCTATCAAGATCTCATTTTCTTGGGAATGGGAGATGGAGATCCCTGCTTCTGCTAGGAGTTGAGAGAGATGAGCTAGAATTATGCTCATCCTAAAATAATTTGACTAGAATCAAATCAAGTACTAGAAAAAATGAGTACATGACAAAAAAACAGTACCACAAAACAAGTGAAAAAACAGAAATAAAAAGGTACACAACAATCTGTACAAAACAAAGAATGAATAGATACAAAGTTAGAAGCAGGTTAGTATGAAATAAAGGCGCCCAAAAATGAAAACAATCAAAACTTTGCACTACAAAACTGTAAAAGAAAACTTGCATAAAAACAAACTCGCATTTGCAGAAAAAGAAAATACTTTACAGAAAAATAAACACACTTGCGAAAACAAAGAAACAACAAGGATTTGGGGCACCCCACTATAGTGGACGCATATGGTTGTTACACCATGTAAATTCGAGAAATTCCATAGTGAAGTCATCCTTGCGTCTCACTGTTTTCTCCTCCCTCTTGCTATGTAATGTAAAATTAATCTATCTATCTATATAAACTCTGATCCCTTTTAGCACCTCCCCAACAACGACACCAAAATGTTGGGGAAAATATTAAACAATTTATAACATATATATCCAACAATTTAATTGTCAACCCAGAGAGACCATAAACTTGTAAGGTAGAGACAAAGTATATGCAGGGGCAGAGTGTCGCTGACTTAATCTACAACTGGAATTGAATCTAAGTTATGAAAATAGGAAATTGTATGGAAATAAATCTTATTGCAGAAAACATGAAATTGCATAAATTAACTTGATAAATAAAGACTGAAATTGCATAAAATAAACTGGTATAAAGAAATTGACAATAACTTGTGAGATCACATAAAATCAATACTGAAAATGCATAAGAAATAAATAACTAAAATTCTATACTAACCACTCGTAAGAAAGAAATTGCTGGAAATCTATATTAACATAAGAGAGTCAAAGGAGGTGCATTAAGCATCATCTCCATTACATAACACTCAACATCTATTCTATGACTAACTCTGAACTATTATCTACTTTCAAACCACTAGAGAGGCCTCTAACCAAAATGAGGAGAGAGACCTCCTGTTTATACATGAATTCAAGATAACTAATCATAATTAAAGATCCACTATTCTCTCAACTTGTCCCAAAAAATTCTCAACAAATCTACAACTCATCCCTCAAAATTCTTCAACAAATATTGGATGAGATATTCTCTCCACATCTCCATGATATTTTCCTTGAAGTTAGCTCACATCTAGAATATGAAATTCGAATCTGAGGTTAGGTGGTCACGTTTGAACTTGTTAAAGTCTTCAAATATACCTGTAAGCATCACCAAACTCATCCAACTTTAAAGTATAATGAAAATATATTATTTTCCTCAATAATTAACCACAAATTCACTCAAAATACTCAAAAATAAATTATTTGAAAAATGGTAATATAAACCCATATTTATTATGAAAATGGTGAATATTAATGGTTTTATGGAAGGATAAGATGACAAATGGTATAGGAAAGATGAATCAAATGTGGTGTTTTTGCGGCTCAACAAGTACTCAAACTTTACTCTGGCTAATGGTTTGGTCAGTTCATCAGCTATCTTCTTGTTCGTCGCAACATACTTGAACTTCACTGCTCCTCTCCGCACGATATCTCTGATATAGTGATACTTGATCTCGATATGCTTTGACTTGTCATGGAACATTGGGTTATCCGACAGCTTCACATAGCTCTGATTGTCGTAATATATACAAGTAGCATCCATTTGGATATTAAATAAATCAAACAGTAGCTTTTTTAGCCACACTTCCTCACAACTAGCTGAACAAGTTGCAACATGCTCTGCTTTGGCTGTACTCAGTGCCACATAGGATTGCTTCCTACTAAACCGGGAGATCACACCTGATCCCATACTAAAGCAACAACCTGAAGTGCTCTTTCTATTAATGGCACTACCTGCCCAATTCGAATCCACATAACCTTCCAGGTTAATCTTCTAATTCACCTCATACTTGAGCCCATAATCAACTGTACCCTTCAGGTACCTCATAATATGCTTTGCAGCAATCAAGTGAACATGTTTCGGATCGATCAAGAACTGGCTCAATGTGTTCATAGCAAAGCAAATATCTGGTCTCATATTCATCAAGTACATCAAGGACCCAACAACATCAACCATTTCCTGTGAAGCATCACTCAATAGCTTCAGGTTCGATGCCATAGGTGTGGTCATGGATTTGCATTCCATAATTGTGAACCTCTTCAGGATCTCTACTGCATACTTCCATTGTCCCATAGAAATTCCATCTGCATTCTGCTACACCTCCATTCCTAAAAAATAGTGCATCATACCCAAGTCCTTCATTTTGAACTCAGCAGCAAGATTCCTCTTTGTATCAGCAATCAACCCATCCTCACCTGTTACAAATAGATCATCTACATACAATAGGAGTATCACTGGGTTCCCTTCTTCAACATTGTAGTAAAGGTTGGAATCCGATTTACTCTTGGTGAAGCCCAAATTGGATAGGAAGCTATCAATTCTACCATACCATGTCCTGGGTTCCTGTTTTAAACTGTACATGGCTTTCTTTAACTTACACACATGAGTTTCTCTATCATGTGTCTCAAAATCGAGTGGCTACTCCACCTATATTTCCTCTTCTACTACATCATTCAAGAAAGTTGTCTTGACATCCATCTGGTGTACTTTCCACTTCATTACTGCAGCTAAAGAAAGTACTGATCTGATGGAAGTATATCTTGCTACAGGAGAAAAAGTTTCTTCATAATCTATTCCTTCTTTCTGGGAGAAACCATGAGCCACAAATCTTGCTTTATATTTCTCTATGCTACCATATGCAACATGCTTGATCTTATAGATCCATTTGGAAGTCACAAGAGACTTCCCTTCTGTTCTTGGGACAACATCCCAGACATCATTCTTCATGATCAATTGGTACTCTTTGATCATAGCATCCTTCCATTCTTTCTTTTATGTCGCTTTTTCATAGTTGGAAGGTTCTTTATCAATGAAGTCACATAATAGGGCTACATAACTAGAGCAGGGCCTGATTCTTTTCCTTTCTCTATGTATCTCTTCTAGAGCCTCGTATCTTTCTGCACCTTGGATATATTTTCGTACCCAAAAAGGTTTCCTATTGTGAGGATCCTTCTCCTGAGGTGGATCTACAGGTTCTTGAGGTTATTTTATTTCTTGATTTTCTTCTGGAATTGCTTTGTTCATGGTTGTGTCATGAATTATGGGTACTTCTGTTTCTACAGGTTTCTTTCTGGATTTGTTGTAAGCTGAGTATTTGTCAAATGTTACGTCCATGCTTATGTCAATATTCTTGAATCCTGGGAATTATATTCTGTAAGCCTTCGAGCTTTTAGAGTATCCCACAAATATACCCTTCCTTCCTGAAGGATCTAACTTTGTCGTCTTTTCTTTTGGAATGTGTATGTACACTAGATAGCCAAATATTCTGACATGACTAACTTTTGGTTTCTTTCCAAAAAATACTTCTTCAGGTGTCTTGTTCTTGAGTACTATATGTGGAGTACGGTTCTTTACATACACAGCTGTTCTATCTGCTTCTACCCATAGATGCATGGGAAGATCTTGATTATGAAGCATTTCCCTTGCAGCTTCCATGATCGTTATATTCTTTCTTTCTGCAACCCCATTCTATTGTGGATTATATGGAGTGGTCGACTCCCTCTTAATCCCTGAATCTTTGCATAATTCCTTTAATTCATTTGATGTGAATTCTTTTCCATTGTCTGATCAAAATATCTTGATCTTCTTTTCTATGTAGTTTTCGATCAAGGCTTTGAATTACTTGAACTTGCTGAATACTTCATCTTTCTTCTTCATGAAGTATATCCATGTCTTCCTAGAAAAACAATCAATGAAAGAAACATAATATACATACCCGCTTAATGAATTGGATGACATCGAACCGCATACATCGGAGTGAATGATTTCCAAGATTCCTTTAGCCTTTCTTTCGCTACTTGGAAATTTCTTCTTTGTGTTCTTTCCTTTCGCACATCCCTTGCATACTGCTTTATGTTTCTCTTGTATTTCTGGAAGAACTTCAATATATTTGCTTGCAATTGGTAGTGCTCTATAGTGCACGTCTGCAAGCCTTCTATGCCAAATTTCATTTGGTTTGACTGAGTCATGAACCAAATCTTGTTCTGGTTGGCCCTTTAATCTGTATAGTCCTCCCTCTTGTTCTCCAATTATTACTGCATCGCCAATAGTCTTTCCTTTTGGCCACATGATGACATGGCCATATATAAATGCAACTCTTATACCTTTTGCATCTAATGTAGAGATGGAGAGAAGTTTATTCTTTAGCCATGGTACAAACAGGACATCCTTCATTTTCATAGACTTTCCACAGTGTAATTTGTAGGAGGATTCTCCACTACCTTTTATTGGACACTGGTAGTCATCCCCAAGTTTCACCTTGTGGGGTGATTCATGTTCTGATAATTTCACAAATGATTCTTTGAATCATGTCATGTGTTTGGAAGCCCCACTATTTATAAGCCAATCATTGCTTCCATGTGTGATGTTTCCCGTGATAGCGGAAATCAAAACATATTCTTCATCACTTGAAGAATCATCATTGTCTTGTTTGATTCTCTTCTTGGAAGGCTATTTTGCCTCCTTTCACACACCTGGGTTACGTGGCAGAAATATTCAAGCCACTCGGTGTGTCCTTGAGGGAAAGTCTTGAGTCAAGGATATCACCTTGTTCTTGACTCCTCCATTCAGGCTAACTCCTAATGAAGCTAAGGGTGGTAGAGTCTATTAAATTACTAAGGCTAATTACTTACTGTGATGGTGTTATATTGATTAAGTTGTTTAGGAGTTTTTTGAAATTAACCAATGGAAACAAAAGATAACAAGATGCAAGATTTAAAGCAGATAAGCACAATAATGACACTCAATATATATATATATAATCGAAAGAATTGATCAAATAAATCACCAGTGCCTTAAATGGAGTCAACAAAGAAAATAATGTGTTTGCATGCGCTTGAAAGAATTTTTTGCAAATATCTCTTGGTAGATTTTAAATTAATGTGGAATGTGAATGAATTAAATTAGGCAAAAAAGGGAACTCCAGATATACCTGAGGGGTACTTGGAGTATGTCAAAAAGTGAAATTTCATGGCTACCCACGAGGTGTTTGTGGGATGGAACAGAGTCTCGGAGACTGTGTTCGTAATGCACCCATCAGAGTGTGATAGATATTGGTGCCTCAAGGTCACTTTCTAGTTGTTCCCACTCCTTTGGGTATTTTGATATCATTTATAGTTCGTTTGAGGCATTGGATTTTCACCTGATGGTTTGTCAATTTGGTAGGTTAAGGCTAATTAATATAGTCACTCAAGTGATTTTGATGCAGTTTGACTGATCGATTGAACTACAGACAAGTACAGATCATACACACTGGAGTCTTTGTTATTTTTAGTAAATTTTAAAAGAGGTGTTCTTATTAAAAAGAAAACCCTCTAGGACTTATTTCAGTCCAATTGGACCTCAATCGGGGAATCAAGGAGGGGTTGATTTTATTATGATTATTAAAACAATTAATGATAGTAGAGTAAGCATAAACAAATAAGCAAACCACAATTTTCTAATTAGACTACCACGACCCTGTCTTCACCTTTCAGCTCGAAAGGAGGCTCGTGGGGTAAGTGTTAAAATTAATTTGAAATCACTAGATATGGAATATGACAATGATTATAAGTCAAATTATACTACCCCTACACATTAGAACTACACTAGATTGAAAAAAAATGAAAAAATGTAAAAAATGACATGGACGTGAATTCCCCCATGGGGGAATGATGAATAGGCTCGAAAGAGCCTATTTGAAGAGATTTTCATTTTTATTAGCAGTAGTTACAATATCATAAAACTAAAATTAATCCACTGGTTCCTTATACAGAATGAGACCAAAGGTTTACAAATTGCGAAATTTTGAAATTTTGGGAAGACGAAGACGCCTTAGGGGGTTTCGAATGGTCCAAAAATGCTTTCCGAACAGAACCTCCTCCTATTTTTTGTTATACCTGCTAAAATCCAGCAATATTATCACAGTTAAATATTCCCAAAATTACTTTGAAAGTACTTTTGGATGAACACCCTTTTTACCCAAAAATTCTAAGTTAAAACTAGTTTTTAAAGAAGCGGAAAAAGAACCAAGAAAAGAAATATTTCCTTGAGATCTTGGCCTGGTTTTGGGGCAGTCAATATGAAGCACTTACATTTTTTAATATAAATTTTTAGATTCTAAGGAAACAACCATGCATTCAACAAGATTTATATCTACTTTCAAAGCCTTGAAAAATGACAATTTTCCCTAAAACTAGATCTAGAATGCTTGTAAAATTTCTTTAGGAATGAGATCTTGTTTATGAGATTTAATCCACCAAGATCTATGTAAAGTGAATTTTTAAACTGATAGATCTAAAAAAATTTAAAGCTGCAAAACAAGTAGCCGTACTAGTTTTAAAAAAAATTGAAGGAGGAAGAGGAAAAGAAGAGCGCTTATTACTGGAATGGATCTGCAAAAATGACTAGTTAGTGGAATGTTGAGGGACAATGCCTTCAAAAAACAGTCAAATGCCTAGTGGATTCAAGATAGATCTATATTTCATCCAACCCCTGCTACCTGAAAACTAACAAACAATCCTGCACAAAAACCTTATGAGATCTTGATAGAGATATATGAAAAAAGAGAGGGATTACATGCAAATAAACTTATTTAAACATGTATAATTTGAATCTTCAAACATATATGCTATGAGATATTGAAAAACAAGTAATCTTACTTGCCCAACTATACTCCTATTGTTTCAGCTGAATCATTCAAGCCAGACAAGATTTAGATGTAGAAATTGAGAGAAACACATCGGTAACAAAAAAAGCTGCAAGACAATGTTAATTCCACACACATAAGAGTATTACATCATTTTGGCCTCCAAATCATCACTTTATTCCAATAGAAAAAGATATTACAGAGTATTACAATAGCAATAGCTCCTTAATCCAACTCTCACAAACTCGGAAAGGAGGAAACCATACTTTATTTATACAAAAAATTGAAACCCCAGCCCAGAGGGGGCACAAATCCCAAGGAGATAGACAACTATAGCTGAAGGAGAGTCCATCAATGCCTAATATGAAGCTGAAATGAGCTTCCACTGAGTCTAAATATCAATCGAAGGGATGATTGAGCTGACGCATCAACCTGCTAACTGAATCATCAACCACAGAGCTTCCAGAAGAGCCCACACGTGTGGAGGAGAGAGAGAGGGCGCAATTCCCCATAAAGGAGGATGAAGTTTAACTCTGGATCGGCCTTGATTAGCTCCTTCAGTCAAGCAATTGCAATCATTGGTTAATCTGGTGCCGATGAGATTGATTTCAATTAAATCGATTGAGAATCCATTGATCTAGGATTTCGGATTTGCTCCATTATTCATCAATTTATCAATTAAAATAATCAATAATTGATTTTTTGGGGCTTTCTCACGTGAGTGATGGAAAATCACTCAAAACTTGGAAATAGTGGGTATATAGATTTACATGGTGTTCTTACCCTGAAAATGAGCACCCCCATGACTGAAACTGATTATTGAGCCCACTTTTATTACAAAACCAATTTTTCCAATTAGACTATTAAAAAATAGCCTAAGTTTTATGGAAAAATTAAAATTTAAAAAACTTAAAATATTAAAAAAATTAAAAACCTAGGGGGACTTAGACATGTTCATATGACTCAACAATGATGCCTAGCATGTTTATACATTGACACATAGACTCTAATAACCTCAATAAGCCTAAATACCAAGTTGACCACCCCAACTTTGGAGGTATTGAGTGAAAAAATCAGAAATTATCAGTCATTTATTCAACAACCAATAATAACCAAGGGAAAAAACACCGTGGGCTGATCGGATTGACAAATAAATTCTAAGAGACTGAGTCTTTTACAGACACTATCATGCTAGAACTTTTATTACAACTCCCCCAATGGTGTATGAACATGTGATATAGTACAACAAGCACTTCCCAGAAGCACTTCTGAAGGTCTTCTGAAATCCGGAGAAAAAAAATTTGTCTGGTTCACCAGGCTCACTTGATAAAAAACCACTAAGTGTAACTCAGGTGGTAACATCTGGCTCCATCTAGGGACACATGCTCTGAATAATCTTTTGATCAAAGAAGAGGATGTGAGAACTCTGAAATCTCTGGGTCCTATATAGCAATTAAAGTTTGTCAGTAACATGTATATAAGAGAAATCAACTATAAAAGCAAACTAATGTACATAATTAGTCTATGATGTAGAAAAAGGCAATATTTTACAAAACTAATATACAAAAGAAAAATTTCAAGGTTAGTAACATGGTACAAAACATCTATAATACAACAATATGATACATGAAAGTTAAAAAATATATGCAGGGCAAGGTTTAGAAATTGGCCCTGAAACCACCGATACCAATAAAGGAATCAAACAATCTTAGTGAAAAACATCTTGAGGAGAAATCCATTCATTGGTAGGCTTAATCTTTCTCCTTCTAGGTCATTTAGATAGAAATAATTTGTTCTTACTAGTTCATCAATGATATATGGCCCCAACCATAAGCTATCGAACTTTCCATGTTTCCCAAGTTTCTCCCATCGTTTGTCCCAATGCAAGACTGTGTCACCTACTTGAAAGGATCCAGGCCAGGTAGATCTATCAAAGGTTCTCTTGACTTTGTCTGAATTTCTGATACCTTGGTCAAGAGAAATTATTCTACTCTCATCTAACTCGATCAACTGGTTGATTATGTTCTGAATGGCATCCTGATCTGAGCTAAAGGTCTAGAGAAGTTGATACATTGGAAGCTTTAAGTGGACAGGTAAGGTGACATCTAGGCCATAAACAAGTTTGAAAGGACTCCTTCCGGTTGAAATTTTCTTTGTGATTCTATCGGCCCATAATGTAAACTTGATCTTGCTACCATAAGCCTTTTTATTGTCACCCACAGTTTTCTTGATTATGGTCATTAAGTTTTTGTTACTTGACACAGATAAACCATTTCCTTGGGGATAATAGTTGGATGAATGGAATAGGACAATGCCATACTTGAAACAAAAGGATGACATCTCAGAGGAAACAAAGAATGGGCCATTATATGTGATGATTCTGGATGGCACACTGAATCTTGTGATAATATTATGTTCTAAGAAATCCATGACTACAACATTGGTTGCCTTCTTGGTGGGTATCGCCTCTACCCACTTGGTGAAATAATCAGTGGTGGTGAGTATCCAAGAATAACCATTGCTCGAGTTATCTTTGAACATACCGATGAAATCAAGCCCCCATTGCTGGAAAGGGGCTTGGACTACTATTGGATTTAAAGGCAAGGATTTCATTTGTTTCTTTCCGGTGAACAATTGACATTGGGGGAAAACTCTGACAGACTTGTGCACATCTAAAAGAAGGTTCAGCCAATAGTATCCTTCCCTAAGGATTTTATGGGTGGTTATTCTTGCTGCAAAATGTCCACCACAAAATCTTGAATGGAGCCCAACCATGAGTTTTTTGGACTTAGTTTCATCGACACATATAATTATTAATCCATTGGGGTTTCTCCAACCCAAACCATCTTTTGTTAAACAATACTTAGTTGCTTTTAACCTTAATTCTCTTATTTTCTGGCCAAGTAAGTGATCAGGGCATGTAAGTTTATGGAAGTAAAAGATGATGTCGTTATACCAAGGATGTTGTTCTAATCTCTTACGCTCATCTGATACACTTTGTTCTGAATCACTATTTTGGCAGATTATTCCTAAGGCCTTTTCATTTCCTTGGGTCAACATCTTTGCAAGACCTTGTCCCTTAATTAACTTAGTAGGTTTTATCTCTAAATCATATTCTTGAATCTTTGAAACCCACTTACCCCTAACTCCTAGACCATCTTATTGAGACATGATATCCTTGATAGCTGCATGGGGTACATACCCAATGATTTTGGAGTAACCTACATAAGTTCTGAAATGTTTAAGGAACTTGACAAGGGCATAAGCCTGTTTCTCCAAGGTCGTATACTTCAACTCTGAATGTTTTAAGGCTCTACTCATAAAGGCTATAGGTTTCTCTTGTCCCTCCTTATTCTTTTGAAGCAAAACACTAGCAATGGTGTCTTTTGAGGCAAAGGAAAATATCTGAAATTCCTTGGAATAATCTAGACTGATCAAGACCGAGGACCTGGATATGGAATCTTTGATAGACTTGAAAGGATCTTTCCCTTAATCAGTCCACTCAAACTTAGCATCTTTCTTTAACAACTTTTGTAGAGGCTTCATTAATTCTGCTAAATTTGGGATGAATCTCCTTATGAAATTGATCTGACCATTGTGTTAGCAATAACTCCCGATTCAATTCTATTCATGGCTAAAACATTTATTTATACATTAAAATGTGGCAGTTGAGAACCAACCTTTTCACCTTCCTATGCAACTATTCATATTCCTATTTATTTATTTATTTACAATAATCCCGACAGATTATATTCTAACAATCCCCCTCTTAATCCGAAGGGGTGTTCGTAAGTCCGAGCATGTTTCTGAATCTTTCAAACTTTTCTCGTCCAAGCGCTTTGGTGAAGATGTCTGCAACTTGATCATTTGTGGAACAATGTCGAAGATGGACTGTCTTGGCCTCTACATGATGTTGAATCAAATGATACTTTGTGTTGATGTGTTCGGTTCGATCATGGAATCTAGGATTCTTAGCCAGCTTGATTGCAGAAGTATTGTCAACCAAGAATGGAGTGGAGTTCTCTTGTTTTTCTTGCAAATATTCAAGTATCTTCCTGAGCCATACTATTTCTTTTGTTGCTTCAGCTGCAGCCACATATTCTACTTCTGTTGTTGAATCTACTGGAACTGACTGTTTGCGTGATCTCCATGAGACAGCTGCTGATCCAAGACTCATAGTGTATCCAGAAGTTGATACTCCTGTCTCCTTATCGCCATCAAAATATGAGTCTGAGTACCCAATAAGTTTGAATTCATTCACTTT